>ANCB02000193.1:0-130580 GCA_000331835.2 Trichoderma hamatum GD12
AACTAGAATTCTTCTTATATAAGTTGTTTAAGCTAATTAAAAAACCAGATATGTATAATTTTTAACGATGTATTTGGGCCTTTGGGCTCGCCTTTTATAACAATAGCTAAACAACATGGATAAATTTTATGTAGAGCCAAATCGACCTCCTTGGAGTTTTTACTCATCCTGCTCATCTATCACTCGTCCTACTAAGCTAACATCTTTGTGATAGTGACGCTCGTCTCCTTATAGGTAGTATTAGCTGTCAGTCGCTGGCCCAACATACTTGCATATAACCTCCTCGTTCTCAACAGAGCACTGCGACAGGACAGTGCTAGTCCTTGTATCGAACAGCTCAATCAGTTCGCCGCCTTTGGGGGTGACTTTGCCCGTCAATCCCTGCGCCGACGCGTTTCGGATAGTGATGGTACCGTAGTCAGGAGACGCCACGATGCCGGTATCGTTGCCTCCAGAGTTGTTGTAGTCTTCGACAATCCACTCAACACTCATTTGGCACAGCGGCGCATCTGGTGGCGCGTCAGCGCTGGTAAACGTGTGCGACACGCTCTGCCCAGTACTGAGGTTGTCCAGGATCGCGGAGCCATTGGAAGGTCCGTAGGCGTTAATGGTCATTCTGATATCGTCTCCCTCGCCAACTTCAAAGTTTTTGAACACCGGTGCGCTCAGGGGAACCCATTCAAACCAGCCGAACGCTGTGCCATTGCCAGTGAGTCTGACGCCCGTTTGCAATGGGCCGCCTCCGGGACATTCAGTGGAACCATCGATTCCGACCCAAATAGAAGGCCCAAAGCTGTTGCCGCCCTTTGGAACTGTGAATGTGCCTGTCACCGAAGTGAAGCCACTACCGCTCTGCTTAACACCGGACCATACACGGTCCAGAGTTTGTGGGGGACTTGCGCCGGTCGACCGTTCGGAGAGAGCAGACGCCAGGGTAGCCGTCGCAATGCTAAGGACGGTTGATTTCATACTGAAAGGGGGATCTTGCTGTCGGAAAGTGTTGGCTTGAACAGTTCAGTGGTGTAGTTGTGTGCTGCCGAGAAAGAAGGAATGCGCCCGTCTTATTCCAAGTCTCACCAGATATCCATAGTCCATCGCCCATACGAGAAGATCGCCTGCGCTTACAGCAATTGACCGACTATTGTGGCATTTGTTGGCAGTAAAACAAGATAATTATGCGGATTTCGCCATCCGCCCCCGGCAATCCCTCCAGGCGCGCTGAAGAACACGAGGATTCAAAGCATAGCCTTGCTGAATTTGTCTAATCCATTGAAACAAACATGGATCGGCGCTAACGGAGCTTATTAAATGGAAGAGATTCTGACCAATGGTAGAATTGGGGACCAGAAAGCAATATTCATGTGAAAGGGTTCAATATTAAGTAAGTAAACTTGGTAGAACTCTTCTTGAGATCAGCGTCGGCTTTCGGCACTGAATACTAATCATATCAGCAGTCGCAACAGTAGGCTTGAAAATAATAACTAATCAAGGGCCCCTGTGTCTGCGTATTGACATCAGTAGAGACTTTAACTACATCACACTCTTTACGTATGCATTGGTCTAAAGTTGTCGAAATCTTATCTTTTTGAACGGCTTTCTTTATCCAAAGGTGAGACAGACCGCTATGAAGATCAAATGGTAGAACAAAGAGAAAATGAGTGTGAGGATCTAGGACAGTGTCGAGACGATAAGAAAGCTTTTCCCGATCGTTTTCAGTGGTAAGATGGAGCGTATAGATATATTATTGTAGCTTTTAACCTGACTCTACTGCAGCCTGAGTCAATCTTGTAACGGCCAATTTAGCAGTAAACGATGTCTAGCTAGCTTTTGCTTCGACTATTTTGCAACAATAGCTAGTTTAGCAGTGTAACATTGTCTAGAACATCTTTCTGCAGCATTTATCAACAGCGAAAGTCCAATGCAATCTAGCTTACAAAGGTTTAAATCCAACCTTTGTTTTGCAAAATCTCCTTAGCGCAAACTTCTAAGCTTTCTTCAGGCAGTCCTAGAATTTTATTCCATTCAGATGCGCGTTCTGAAGAGTAGCCAAAGCCCGTGTCCGAGTAAAGGGCTGCTGTGACTGTTTCTGGATATCCAAGATCCCAGTTTCCTTCTTCTATATGCTTCTTACCAACGGCAAGCAAGTCTTTAGTACTTCCATCAGTTCTCTTGAACTTTTTGTCTGAAAGTTTCTCAAAGGCGTCGACAATTTGAACCTGAGAAACAGAAAAAGAATTGACATATATCCGCTTATTTTCTGTCTCCTCAAGGTGTTGAAAGGTTGCGGCGACCGCCAGACCGACTTGATTCATAGTAGTGGCATCGAAAGGTCTTATGCCTTTGTCGAATAACTGAACTTTCGGGTCGTCAAAGTAAAAGCCCATTAGACCATGACCATATCCGAAAAGCTTGAAAAGCGCACATCAGGTTAAAATCTGTTGTACTGCTTGGATTAGGAAATTATGGAGTACTTACATAATCGAAGAACGCTCCAACGCTGATTGCGGTCCAAGAAAGGCCCTGCGACTCTTTTGTTTTCAGGTATTCAATAACATTTCGCTTCTGGATTGCAAATGGAGCAATGTTCTCAATATCAGGCAACGAGACATCGCCACCATATTCACTTGGTAGAAAGCGTTTCACTTTGGCCTCAACCGCGGCATCAATCATAGCAATTTGATCGGGGACGTTGAAAGTTGCGACCGCGGAGACGACGGCATCAATTCCCTGAAAAGCCTTTACAAGAGATGAATGGCTGAGATCTGTTCGATGTACAGTGATGTCGGATGCATAAGTAGCCTTGGAAGCTTCACGAGCAAGGACTGAAACATTGAAACCCGCATTCTGAAGTTTAGAAATGAAAACAGGGCCTATGGTGCCGCCAGCCTGTGGTGCATTAGCATACGACACGAAAATAGATCATCATGTTGAACTGTCGTACCCCGACGACAATAACGTTCTGGATTGCGTTTGCCATGCTTGGCATTGGCTTTATAGTGTATGGAATTTGCGCTGGGTCTTTTGTAGAAAAAGGTATATTGATGTTGTGAATAGTAGCTGCAGTTGTCTTGTAGCTTTATGTTTAGCCATGGCCTACCTTTTATACTTATATTTGAGTCTTTGTTGAAACTGATATAGATTCTTGAAATGTTAGATTTTGAAGTATTATTAATAGAGACTTGCTGTACCGGAGTTCAATCTTGATATGGGTTTGCCTGAACAAAGGATTTGGAATCTTCCCGGATAGTGCATTAGTTCATGCAGTAACATCACATTGTGTAATAAATCCAATACATTGTAAAAGAGCTCTAGGTGTCTGATTATTATTTACGTGGGGACAACCGATCCTAATTCCGCGTGTAGGGTCGCAATGTATACTAATCAAGATTGACTACCGTAGAATCTAATCTAAATAGAGGCTTGTCCGAAGTAAAACATGTGAAATTTTGCCACTCTATTTCCGGCTGAGATTAAATGTTCATACATCCATTACTCCCAACTCTAATACATCATTTCCTTAGAGGGGAATTTCTTCCCTCCTGTTGGAACCATCATCCAAATGGGTGACTTATTGACCTGCTTCTGTTCTGCATTGTCTGCTCTTCTCCCTCATGGATGTGGGAAGTGTAAGGACACACTTCCTTCTCTCGGGCTAAAATTGCTGTGACTAGAAGCCATAAGCCACAACTCATCTGCTCTTAGAGCATATGCCCAACGTAGCGTTCCACGTATCGTGAACAATAAGTTGAAAATCGCCAAATATTATATTTTATCATGCTGCAAGTGTAAAAATCCCCATTTTGTCCCCAGTTGCTTTGATCAGCTATAAACAGAAGAGTCCTACTAAGGCGAGTTTCGATGCCGACATTAACCAAACAATCAGCTATTAAGGTAACAAGTGGATGATCCGAGGTTCATTGTAATGGAACCGCTCGAGGTGTATACGGATAGCTTTTGTTTCAACCTCAGCTCACTGCCTTACCCAACATAATGTCTATGTTCCCAGCTTCCCGATACCATAGCGCAAGGAGTAGCAGACCCATGGGGTCTTTGTCTTCCAACAGTCTTCTGAAGCGCAGCTGTGACTGACTTATGAAGGCTATGATATAAATTCCCGGAAAACTACCGCCTGGAAGCATTTGTAGCCTCGCTAACAAGACGAGCAAATGAGCTACAACATAATACAGGTTGTTATCGCTGTTGCTCATCTCGGTAAGATTGCAGGCGTCTGTCAAAAAATATGGAATTCTAGCTATACCAAGTTCAGGTATTGGAAATTCCATATCGGCGTACTCAGATGCCATGGCTCGAAACAGCCCGTTCGTGCGTAGCGAGTCGGTCAAGGTCCATATGATACGCTTCCCGACGGTTAGCCGCATCCACTCAAGATCGGAAGCATGCACTGGTCGAACAGGCAAAGCACCTTCATGCCTCGTCTCTTCAAACGATACTATGGCTATGAGGCCGAGCAGCGCTGATGTGGCCCAGAGAGCGTTCTGGTCCGGTGCTGCGATCAGCTGCGACAGCTTTCGTTTAAAAAGGCAAATGCATTGAAGAGTATGATGTATTTCCGTCTGTGTTCGACATCCGCGTATGACGCCGTGTTGTGTCTGCCTGAAAGCTGTGACAACTGCAAGCATAGCGTGCATTAAGTACGGGTGCTGTGTTGTAAGAAGGGGTGCCGAGACATTGGGCCAGCGACATACCTGGAAAGCAATGGACGGAATCTCATCCTTCCATATCTTTATCATATTGGTACTGAACGGTCGAGCAATGTCCGAGCGGAACTGCTCTAGCTTCATCAACGAGTCCGAAACCAATTTGAAGCTGTAAGGTGCATCCTAACAAGTGACGGGCAGCGATGACGGCGGAGAGAGGACGCCCGCCGAGCCACGATGACTGGCCATTCCGCCTTGTGAGAGCTGTAGGTCTGGGACACCGATAGCAAAATTACACAGTATCTTGCATTCTGTGCATTTATTACATCGCGGTTTGGCCTCGTCACACTGAACTCATGAGTTTAATAATCTGCCGGGAAATGTTGCGTCACTCGCCTTGATTTTTCGGAGTTTGCAGTTTCGGCACCCGAAGCGCAACTTCCTACGTGGCGTTTGAGCTGGGGTATTCATCATCTGAAGCAGAGGGGCGCGGTGTTTAGGCAACCTCCTTTGATATTGTATCCTTGACCTAGGTGTGGTGATGTTACTTCTTATAATAGGTACATGTACCTAGTTATCAGCACAAAGTATCGGGACCTTGGCGTTTTAGGCTCGTTGGGGACTAGAACCATGTACGCTACGTGTATTCCGTTTGCCATGTCGCCGCGTCACACTTCGTTGCAGTGAATTTGAGTCGAACAGCAGCAGATGTTGCCCAGGGATATTGTTTCCGCGAGGGGACAAGACTGATCTGACATAAGAACTCAAGGATCAGTTGCAATAGGCATTATACGAGATCAAGCCGTGAATATAAATTTGCAGAGACATTCTTATATATGTTGCTTGTTTTTTTAATTATAAAATCGCAGTAGAAAGTAGGCAAGCTAGGTATCTATTGCATAGTACATCTGAACAAGCGATGTGAATCAGTTGGGCCAATGTCCCTAGTGTGAATTCCTTGTTATAGAACAAGGAGATCACTTGGATGATAATTAGAGGCTTGAACTCTTTCTATCTGAGGTAGGATGTAGGACCATATATAGTACAGAATAAGCTTTGCGTTCCTAGGGGTATAATGCGACCTCCAACATACAGTGTAGGAAATGAACGCAATGATTGAGACGATTGCAGCAATTAACGCAGAGCTATTGGCAAATTGATCCCTACAAGCACCCCGCAAAGTTTATATCTCTTACATCGCGTAGTTTACCGCAGAATTTTGAGCCTTTGTGGAGCTTCGAAATCGCTCTCGATTCACTGTTGTCGCTCCAACGTTTACCCTAAGATATCTGGCTTATTGCCCAGAAAGATAAGTGAGGAGAATGGAGCCGAGGTTTAGCGCCTATATTTGTCTTTGATGTTGTTGTGTCTCGCAGAGGACTTTCTCCATACACATCGTGTTTGGCTTGTACGTAGCCGTAGTATTTGATGTCTCGCTGTTCGGCTAATGAGTAAGTTCATCTGTGCAACACGAGATACATTACTACAATGACATCAGGGTGCCACTAAAATAGGAATAATTTGGTAATATTGAAGATAGGCTGGAAGATAAATATATAACAGCCGATAGATTCCCTATTCAGCTTCCCGGCTGCTTACTACAACATGCTATCAATGCACTAATTATTGTATGTGTATTAGCTCACCCCTGAGCTACGATGTAACTAAGTCTCTTTTCTACCAGTAAATGCCCGTTCAATCGCTGAGAAGTCCAATTGAAAAAGTATGTTTTTAAAAATAATATACTTATTAACATAGAACTGTGGACTCTCAGATGGTGGTAATCTATTATAGGACGACTTATCGCATCCATATCCTCCTAAAATGAGTTTGTCTTTGCAAGCCGTCAGAGCGGCAATAGTCTTCCCCTCTACTTTGTTACTCGTTTTCGGAATTTACAAGCTCAATCCACGATACCGTTCCGCATCTGCTACGAGAAAGATCAATACAGATCGCAGCCGTATGTCTTTACTAAGGCGCCTGCTTTTGAGGACATGTCGCGCGAAAACAATGCGAAGTGGTCTGTAGCTGTGGCACCCGAGAAGCTAGGCTTTATATCAATGTGCAGCATAACGAGACACTTGTTCTCGAAAGGGCATATCAATGTTCCACACGATGCATTGTTTGACTCTCATATGGGAAATGCTGCAGGAAAAACCTAGTACGAATGAGCCATCACATTCGCATTCGCATTCTCATGGTGCAGCGGGTATAGACTCGGTACATTTACCTCATTGTCTTAGCTCTATTACTCAGGTTAGTCGAAAACACTTAAAGTCTTTGCTGTCAATTGTGTTTTTGCTTCTTTTTGCATAGCTTCTGCAGTTCCATCTAACGTATTATAGCTACAGATCTGACCAATGTCGTATTACCTAGTCTATCATCTGTGCCGGAGATAGCACAATTGAGCCGCCTTGGCTAAAGAAAGATGTTTCTGGTAATATTATAGCTCATGGCGTCGACAGTCATGGTATTGAGCATAAATGCAAGAATACCGACCTTTTATGGTCGATTGCAAGACAATCAGAGCATACCCTCCTCGAACCTTGGGCTTGGAAATCTGGAGATACTGTGGAAAGCGTTTTTGGACACTGATAATAGTCAAACGCGCAAACATAACATATTACTTGCGCGCTAATTCGAATTTGGGCCAAAAAGGAGGTGCAATATCAGTTCAGCAAGTCGTCAATGGCAGTCAAATTCACGGCGAATATATAGTAGAACCCGCCGAATCACTTAGCTGGGCATTTCATCTCTACTAGAGAGTGTGGGTCTAGCGAGAAGAAATATTCTCAATGATTCAAATTTAAAGCATTTTCTCGAAAGGTGCCATTCTAATAATTAATGATTCGACTTTAGCATGTGCCGCATCGACTTGCCGCATCAACTGTAATACGGAGTACTCCGAAGAATTACGTGACAAGGATCTTTGCATATATGAATCGCCCCATAAAAACTGACTTGAGAATAGTCCGAGATTGCGAATCGCTACGCATAGTCCCCGCTAATACTATAAACTGAGGTATGAGACTATTCTAACCTTACGTTTATATTTACCAAAGCTCAAAAATTTATATACTGTAGCGCTAGTATATTATGTCCTCTTTCAGAATAATGAACTATATACAATTGGAAATTGATCTGTGTTACTGAAAAAAGTAATTTCTGAACCGAGGCCTAGTCTGTGGTACCCCTGATGGCACGCTTATAAAGCATCCCACATACTTCCACCTTAACGCGCGGTTCGTTATAAAAGCAGCTGTTTTTTCCGGACAACAGCGTGGGCTCTGCTATTTGTGAGAATAAAAGTTCGGAGAGGGCGTGTATTGTGGAGTAATTGATTGAGTAAATTATCCACAATGGAACAGGGCGGTGTACCAAATAGAGTCGCTGACAAGGCATACGTCAACTAAATATAAAAGCTATGACTTGGAACGCCATCCACGATTGTTGATTTTTTGATCATCTCAATAACATTTCACGCTACTTTATACTATTCTTTTAGCCCCTCATGTCTAGAATTTTGACCGCAGCCCTCCTTCTTGGGCAAGCTTTTGCTTATGACACTGTACTTGGGTTTGACTCGCGCCCACTTCAGGAAACCCGGTCAATTGAAGAAATATATAATGCTGCTCTCAAAGAGGGCGGAACTGTTACAGTATGGCATGGCGGCGATGAAAAAGACCAGCAAGACTCTTTGAAAAGCGCTTTCGAGGAACGCTTTCCCGGGATGACACTAAATATTACGGTGGATCTTTCCAAGTACCTCGATGGCAAAATCGATCAACAGCTATATAATAACGATGTTTTCGTTGATAGCATCATTCTTCAAACATTACAGGACTTCCCACGTTGGCAACAGGAAGGTGCTTTGCTTAACTACGCCCCTGTCGGATTTGACAAGGTATATTCAGCATTCAAAGACTCCATCTCGGCCTCGTGGTACGGATACAGCATCTTTTTCTGGAGTCTCTCTTGGAATACTGCCAAGCTGCCAAATGTCAAGAATATATCTTCTTACAGTGATTTCTTGAAACCGGAGTTCAAAGACCAACTCGTTCTAACATACCCCAATGACGATGATGCTGTTCTTTTTGGTTTCTATCAGATGTGAGTTGACTACTTCTTAAAAAAAAAAAAAAAAAAAAAAAAAAAAATTTAGCTAATAGGGAACATGTAGTATGCAAAATCTTGGAACCAAGTGGTTTGATGATCTTTTGAAGCAAAATCCTCGATGGGTTCGTGGGACTGCCACCCCCTTTACTATCTTGAGCGGAGCCAACAACTCTCAATCGGCCACCTTTACAAGCTTTCGTGGATTTAACCCAGGAAAAGATCTCAGAATTTCTTTCCCAAATGACGCAGATTTTGTCAGTTGGCCCCAGACTGCCGCAATCCTAAAGAATGCGCCACATCCCGAAGGCGCAAAGCTCCTCCACAACTTTCTCCTCAGCTCTGAACATCAAAATACTGTCCCTTTGAGTGTTCGACAAGATATTAACTCTTCCGCTTCACCATATCACGATATTATGCACACGCCTCACACAAACCCGACGGCATTTGCTAGGTTTATGAGTGATCGTGTGACGGTTGAGCGAGTGAGGTTTTTCTTCGAGAATCGCCTGGGTACAGCGCAAGGATTAAGCCCATTGATAGATGATATTTAGAAATAGCATGCACATATATATCTCCTTATATATAGACCAGAAAATACATCGTTTTGATATACTGTGTGCGATTTCCTATCGCAGACGCACGGATTGTGAGACGGGGATCAAAAGCCCAGAACGTCGAGTTTGTGAAGGGAGTAAGCCATCAAGCTGGAGAAACAGTTACAGAATCAGCTCTACGACTGGACATTGTATAGACGCTAATAAGACAGAAGAGCCTCACGCAGAAGATGACAAGTTGAAAGTTTCTATTCTATGGAGTGGATAAATATAAACACTATTTATTCGTCTTTGGCCTCCTCGGTGTTAACCACGCGAGAAGTTTCTCCCGCCCGCCACGGAGAGGCAGACGAAATGGGCGGGATAAGAATATTTGTAAAGGATAAGAAAACTTGTAAGGGATATTGTAATGATGTTTACATTAAATGCTGCCACCGCACCCCCGACAACAGCCTTTCCACCTCCAGCCGCCTAAGCAGCCGTCGGTTTATGGCTCTGCCTTGTGCTCCAAGGCGATAACCCCCCTCCACCCTCTCCGCCAACTCACCAACCAAACGGACCAAGGCCCGCCGGAGCCGGCGCCTCTCCCTGTCGTTGCTCGCCGCCGCAAAGTTGTCAATCTCGGCCATGATGGCCGCCACCAGCTCCATCGTTGTCGTCATTGTCGTCGTCGTCGTTGTTGCTGTTGTTGTTCTTGCTGGTGTTGGTGTGAAACGTCCGAGTTCTGACTTTAGGGGGACAATGCTTTATTTATGCCATGGCTTGAAAGTTCCTCCTTCCACCCAAATTGCCACGGTAAATTATGCTGAGTAGCCTATTGTACTTGCCAGTACTAGTTCAGTTTGCTCTTTCCCATGCCACTCTTCTTTAGATAGGTACTAGTAGGTACTGTAAGAGCCAAGAATACCCCAGCGGGTGACAAAAACATCCGTTTTATAAGGAAGGTACTAATCTACCTACCCGTATTAATCCAGAGGGGTATTTGTGTGGCAAGAATTTGGGATGGATCTATATAGGACTTAAACCTGGCATCTTTGGTGGCATTAGAGCTACTGTGATGGGACAAATAGTAAATGAATAAACGCCACTTTACGAAGGACAAGAACAGCCTTATCCTCAGCGTTTGATATTCTCTTGTTATTGCACTCACAGGCCTTAGCACTGAATGATTAAGGCACTGCGCTACAAATTATGATGTTTTTTTCGTTGTGACGTCTGGTAGAAGTCAAGGCGGAGCCGCATACCCTTCTCAATACGGTTGTCTTAGCTTCTAAAGTTTTGTTATAAGTTCACTCTCAGGGGCGAGCAACTATAATGCACCTCACTCTATTAACTACTGAAGGCTGCTGTGCATATCAGGAAGGGTTTGCTTGGGTCTCCGACAATACCACTAGTGTGAACTATATTAGTACTAGTAAGGTCCTATGTAAATCATCGTCTTCTAACTCGGCCATCTACTTTGCTCTGAAAATTTCTTGAATGCGGCAACAAATTTATATCCCTGATCTAAATGACTCAAGTAGAATGGTAAGTCCTGCATGCTCCCGTCTCACAAATCCATAGAACTTCCATAGGATTTTCTGGAATAAAATAACACGTTGTACTATCCGTAATGCTGTTGGAGAAAGGCGGTAACTTCGGCATCAAAAGCTATAAGATCCGCTTGCAGTGACGCAATGTCATCATCCAGTCCAAGGCTATTCATTATTGAATCGCTACTCAATGAAGTCATACTCGCGAGATTTGAATTTAGAGGATCACCCTGCTGCGTTGGATTGCTCTTTTCATCCAAGTGCCACTCATAAGACTCGTTCTCTAGGATGATCTGCGTAATTGGATCAAACACTAAATCTTTGAGCAGCAGATGTCGATATATGCAGGTTCCGTTAGAGTTAAAAATCTCTGCCTTCGTCTCCACAAAGGGGATGACGTTGTACACGAGAGTCGAGGACGAGTGTTTCTTGGCCACTTCGCTCCACATGGCGATGATCCGTGCCTCGGCAACCATGGCCTCTCCAGAGCTCCTCCAGACGATACTTGCTCGACCATCTTCATAACTGTACCGGAAAATGTATGCGCGGCTTTCATCTTCGCCAACATATGTGCCCCAAACCTCTATAACTTCTAGTTGGGGAAGCGACAGAGCCGCTCTGGCCGCGAGAATCACCTGTGATACGAAGTCTTGTCTGCTTCTGTCTGAGCTTGAGAGTAAGCAACGCAGGATTATGCGTTTAAGGGAGCTTTCAGGTATCTTAGGTGATTCTCTTAGCTCAATAACACACTGAAGAAAGGTAGCTGTGTCCATCTGCCATGGTGGGCAGAACTGCTCAAGTCTTTGAGAAAGCTTTGCCATTTCCCGAGGCAGGTAGGCTTTAGCATGTGGAGATATTTCAGACCATACTTCCTCGAGACCATCACCGTGCTCAGCTTTGGGGATTTCCCACTGCGTGAAGGAGAGTTGGCGTAATGTTTTCGGCAGGGAGTGTAGTAAATGCAATTGGAAGCCTGAAAAAGGAGCGTTAGCTTCATCAGATACTCGACGTAAAGATTGGTCCGCGTTTAATACCTTTGTCAAAAGAAATTTGCCCATGGGACTCCGGGGAAATAGTCCTCTCGAAGCGGAACCACTCCAATGCGACAAAGCTTCGACTAAGTAGCCAAGACAATGTCCCTACGTGAATATCCCTGCGAAACTGTCTGCGCATGACCAGTCCTTTGATCACAGGCACGGCAGGAAGGCTCTTGTATTGGCTTATATAGCGGCCTCGCTCATCCCTTCGCGGTTCTAAACGGAGCGGAGTTCCCTGCACCCTTTTGATATGCTCATTGTACAACGGCGGAGGGCAGTCGCGATGAAAATGAAGGTTAAGCGGACTATCCCTGTTCTCCCGGTGGAAATTAACCACACTAGGCGCAAAATCTAGGTCTTCAGCGTAATGAAATGGATAGTTGTCCTTGATTTCGCATCGGTTAAACCGATGCTCTGTATCGCTGGGCGAGGAAGCAGACAACATCAGTATCAGTCCTTTTGCCCCATGCCTCGCGGGATCCCAAAGTTCGAGAGTCCCTAATAGGGATTGAATACACGTTGTGAATATTTGGTTGTTGCTGCGAGGGTTAATGGACCGAAATACACCATCATCAGAGTAGGAGATATGGATGCCCCAACATACCAATGTTGTGTTGCCTCATCCTCCGGTTCATCGCAATCGGGACACTTGTATTTTGAGAGCCTAACCCGAAGCCAGAGTTTTCGGATATACCCCAAGCGCGTGTCATGTCGTCGGACGATTGCGTCAAACTTACCGAGGGAGTCGAGATCAAGAACAAGACGTCGAAATGTACATCTCTCAAAGAAGATCTGCCATTCCAGGCACACTGTAGCGAACTGAGCTACCTTTGGGGAACCCAGTTCGTTATTTCGCCTCCCAGAGATGGGCAACCCTACTAGGCGCAGTATCATTTGGCGTATTTCGACTGGTAGTGAGGCCCACGAAGTGTCCTTGGTGGTTGGTGATGGCGACTCGACCTGTACGGAGTCAGTCGCCACATCTATCGCGACAAGAGACATGGTAAGAGCAAATATATTTGTAGGTCTTATCTTGGAATAGTCGTAATGAAAGATATTCTTCCTTAAAGCATGAGTCGGGGGATCAAGTTTTGAGTCTGCTCGGGGCGCTGTATAACATTATATATGTGGGTTATATCTAAACTTAATAAGAAGCAGCTCCTTTATTTCCCCCCCCTTTAAAAAGCGTAAGGTTTGGAATTAAAAAATATACGTATTCTAAAAAGTATTTATACAGTTTAGGTATATATTGAAAGTGTAAATATTCATGTAGTGTACCTTCAGATCATTACTGACCCGCTGTCCCAACCGCTGAAAATGGCGGCACTAGTGGCACGATTCGGCGGCCAGGATAGCGCTCTCTGGACATGAAGCAGTATGAAAGCCTTTTATTGGGCAAAGCATATTAAATTAAACGAACTGATCTATATGACTATTTCAACCACCATTAGATGATTACTATATAAAGAATACAAGATCTGGGTAAAAAGTCTAAACGCCACCGTCGATCTGGTCGACATAATTAGACTTTGTGTACTGATTCTACGTAGTACATGTATCCTTGATAGCCTGTGGTACTGATGCCTGGAGGATGTCGCCTGGTCTTTTGGTTAGGGCAATATAGAAGCACATGGAGACGTGCCATGCAATATGACAGTGTAGGGGCCAAACTCCAGGGTTATCAGTCTTATACCGGATGACAATATATCCGTTGGCACGAAGCTGTTGAGTATCGCGGCGCTGTGGAGTATTTGGGTGGACGATCGTGTTGTTATCCCCTGTGCCATCCTAACTCTCGCCCATTATACGGAAGTAAATTCGGAAGCCGACTTTCAGGCGGGCGACCACATTTCTCCATCTAGCTGTACCGTTTATGTGATCCTCGTTTAAAAATCACTTCATTCAAATAGATTCTAACATATCAACAGGGGTAGAAATATATGTTTGGAGTTGTGAACTGTGTATATTTTGTGACTCATACAAATACTATTGGTAATGTACTGGCTAATAATTTGCATACGCCTTTGACATCAAATAACCCCAATTGATAAGCTTTCTATATTGGCTTATTCCAAAGTACAACCTGAGCAACAATCTGTATTCTTTTTCTTACTCCTATCCCTTAAGCAGCGACAAGCTTAACAGTCTCAGTCACACTTGCAGGCTTTAATCCCAGAAGATTGTTGGATACAACCTCATCCTTGGCATAGTTGGACTTGAGGCCAGGTGTGTTACTGTAGCTTGTTGCTCGAACCAGAGCAAAGGCACCGCTGAAATCACCGGCACCTAACTTCTGGAGGGCAACATCAACCTGCTCTTTGGTAGTGGTGTTGTTGACTGTCCATTTAGTGCTCGTTGTTTCCTCAAGAGCAGCGAGGATCTCGTTCTGAGTAGTCTCAACAGAGGAGATGAAGAGATACTTGTTAGCAGTTTCCTCAGACTTCTTTAGCACAGCCGCAGTGGCTGCTCCGAGATCTTTTTCATTTGTGAGAGTAAACTTTTTGTTACCGCCATCCCAGATGGTAGCAGTCTTGTTAGCCAGGTCATACTCAAGGAAGCCACTGCCAAGGCCCTATAAGAACGATAAACTTAGTCTCTTGTCCCATTCATTGACATAAACCTTTAATAATCGCTTACCCAGTCGAATAGAAGAGAGCTAGCAACTCCTGTCCAAGAAAAGCTGGCTGATTGCTTGGACTTTAGGTACTCAATCAACTCCGATTTCTGGCCAAAGAGAGGTAGCAGCTGGAGAACAGCAGCATCCTGGCTACTGGAGGAAAATTCAGAAGGTAGGAAACGCTTGACACCAGCGCTGATGGCAGAGTCAACAAGCTTCTTCTGCTCGCTGAAGCCGGCTGCACCGAGGGCTGAGATAACCGCATCTTGGCCTTTGAAAGCTGTCTGAAGGTCCGCTTCAGAAAAGTCGGATTTGTAAACAGTGACACCAGGGGAGAAAGTAGCGGAGCTGTCTTTGCGAGAGATGACAGTAATGTTGAAACTTCCGTCAGAGATCAATCCCTCGAAGATGATCTTACCAATATTTCCACTAGCCTAGAAATATGTGAGTAAAGAGATAGAAACATAAGTCGTCGATATATGTTGCCACATACACCAACGAGAGCCACGTTCTTGTAGGCCATTTTGGACTTTGGAATAGAAGTGTTTGATGTCTGAGTTAAATTAAATTTAGTAAGAGGATAAAATTAAAAGTTTATTGTACGAAGCTTTCACAACTGACGTTTTGCTGGGGAACTGAGGATGACTGATCAGATGCTTTGCTCTTCTTGGGGAAGAGATGGTGAAGGAAGGAGGGCATATCCAGCACTTTTATATCTGAAAGTAGTTTTAGAAGAAGAGCTAGATATATCGCAATATTCTAATAAAAATTGCTCGGACATATTGGAGGTCTGACAAAGATCATAACGTGTATGTCTAATACGTGGTAACTCCGCATTTGAAAGGCTGCTTACAATAACAATCCGCCATCTTGTAACTCAATTACTGCCATTCAACAGAGAAATTAACTACATAATCTGTGCCACTGTCCCTTCAAGTGGGGCTATTCGATTAAATCTGATCTTTAAACGAGGTCCCTGGCATGAGATCTCGGAGTTATGGACTGAGGCTGTACCATTGCTGCCTCCCTATTGGTTCGCTCATACTAAACCCCTGGTGAAAAAAATGGCGTCGTCGCTTAGAAATGCGGACGCGGCTCCGTCATGTCCGCCCTCACCAATAGGAGCGACCTCCGCACCTCCATTGTAGCTCTATGTTGCAGGGCAGAGTCTCTTGCTTTCAATGGTTGTCACTCCAATTATTCTCTGTTCATCTTTGTTGGCCATATCTGAATTGGAAGCACAACTTGACCAAAACCAGTTAATCTTGTGGCTCAAGTGTCGAGCATTATTCATCCATTACATCAGTTAATGTTTCATTGCTGGGTAGCGACCGTAACATTAACGCCTAATTTAGCCGAGTCTAATTTCCAACTCATGGCTCGAAGAGTGATTGCTCCAGGACACTCATGTCTTGAATGCCGTCGTCGCAAGATCAAATGCGACAGGTCATTGCCTTGCTCCTATTGTGCACGTATCAAACTCCAATGTTCGTACCCTTCATGGCGACCAAACAGAAGCAGCTCTGGGGAGAGCGACCTGGCAGCCAAAGTACAGAACCTTGAGTGCACTTTGAAGTCTCTGGAACAAAAGATAACTTATATTGGGGACTTGTTACATGCGAACCCGGAATTGCCCAGCAGACAGGATCATGCTCAGCGAGAGCACCAGTTCCCTATCGTAAGGATCCAACAGAATCAGCGGACGTGTATTTCGAATTCTACGGCAGCTAATAATACTTCATCTCTAGGAGGATGTGAATGACTCGCCAAGTCCAAGCTGGTCTTCACCACGAATTAACTCGCAGTCAAACTCAAGTCAATACCATACCGTTACTCGATCAAAAAGTTCTCATCTCCTGCAATCTTTACCATTTAATAGCTTGGTTGGCATATCGCAATCCCTCGAAACCCTTCACCCTCCTTCTTCAAGCATCTCGTTCATCTGGCAGACATATCTCGATGGAGTTGACCCGCTTCTCAAGACTTTTCACGTTCCTTCTATCCAAAGGCATTTTATGAGTATAAGTCAGGGCCGAGAGATACCCGACGCAGCTACAGAATGTTTGATGTTTGCCATCTATTATTCCACTGTGATTTCTACATCAGTTGCGGAATGCCGTGATGAATTTGGAGACACGAAGCCGCTTTTGTTACAAAGGTACGTGAATGTCTCCTTGGTATTCCTATTCCTCGTTTTGCCTTGGTATAACATTGTTAACCGCTTTCAGGTACCGAGAGGGAGCCGAGCGAGCTCTTGTACGCGCAAATTTCTTGAGCTCACAAGACATAACAGTATTACAAGCGTTTGTCATATATCTGGTAATTATTCTTTCTGAGGAGCAGGGTGGAAGACTTGAAGTAGCATATCTAATAAGCTTTAACAATAGATCTGTGGGCGGCTGGATGAAAATGGCCCCGACGTCTGCTCCCTCATCGGACTCGCAATTGGCAACGCTATGAAGTTGAGCCTCCATATCGATATTCCCGGAATGTGTAAATTTGAGGTCGAAATGAGGCGACGGCTTTGGTGGCAAATTTGTACCTTGGACGTTCGAGTTGCCGAAGATTTCGGCAGTGAGCCATTCATTATCGAGCCAAATCTTCGCACAGAGCTACCACTCAATATTAATGATATAAGCCTAGATCCTCATATAGGTGAGTTGAATCCACAACCGGGACGAAGCGAGATGCTGTTTAGCCTGGTGCGATTTGAAGTGAGCCACTTTGCACGACGAATTGTATTTTCGGATCGATTCTGCCGAATCAATAACTATGAGGTAATGAATGATGCGCAAAAGTGCCAAGCGGTTGATCAATTTAAGCAGCGCATTGAGAAACAGTATCTGTCGTATTGTCATAATGCAATTCCTCTAGATTGCATTACGGTTATGAGCAGCAGGCTTATTATTGCAAAGTTAAAGTTGGCTTTTTATAAGCCGCGCGCGGATCAAAATCGCGGGATGCCTCTGCGGGCTAATTATCGCAAAGCCTGTGAGGAATTTTTAGAGAATGCACGCGAATTACGCCAATACAGTAAAGGGCGCCGATGGCTGTGGTTGTTCCAGACATATGTTGAGTGGGATGCGCTGGCATATCTGCTTTTAGATGTTTGCATCACTTTGTCGTTACCAGGTCTATCACCAAATGAGTCTATTACTGCCTCATGGAAAGTGGTTAATGAAAGTTATAACCACTGGAAGAGCAATCCTGACGTTCATCGAGACCGTCGCTGGATGAATATCGAGGAACTTTACTCGAAAGCTTTATCTGTAAGGGAAAGGGCACAAAATGTGACGCAAATCTCCCAGACAACTCCATCCTCCTGCTCTCAGCAGGCACATGATCAGTCTGACAATGTGCCCGACAACACCGTCGAGATGCAACAAGAGTACGAATCAAGTTCAGATTCTATGTATACACGAAGCACGGCTGCTAATACCGAAGATAGAATTACTCCTGTGTCCATGAGTTCAATGAACAGAAATACACAGATACAGCGATCCTATGTAACAGATTTGCATGTTCCCGAACCCAATATGTTATCAGATCAAGTACCCTTAATGTGGGCACTTGCGAATGCGGCTGCAGCTTCTGCTGAAGAAGCTCAAATCTCTTCAACTACCACAGACCTGCCAGGAGCAGGGACTGCTTGTGAGTGGAGTGCTTCCCTGATAGAGACATATTGGGAGGTTGCTGGACAGGGACATGACGGCTCCGGAGCATGGCACTCAAGATAGCTTCATATACTGTTTGGATTGTGGAAATATAGGTTCAATCGGCTTAGCCTTGTAGTACTATGACACTGTATATATCGGACCTAGTACTGCGTATGCCGTTCGGCTCCGTGTCCTGAATATTTTGCGATTCCTAGACTACAAAGGCCTCCTCCAATGATATGCACCTTGAGGCTGCTACTTGGAGCAGACGCAGTAGTTGTAGCAGAAGGCGGCAGTGTTGCATCAATTTGTTTGCTTCGACTATTCAGCCCAATTCAATGGGTCCCTGCAGTCATGAAACAGCGCAACAGCCCGTCCTGCGGTTACCTATAAGCATAACCCTGCATCTCATCTCCACCATGTTGTTCGTAATCAACACCTTGTATTACGACACAAGATTATTATCCGATAATACGGAGCATCCCTCCGTCCTCCGAATAATCCTCCGTGAGCCTCCGCTGTTGAAGCGGTTGGTGTGTAAGTCAGATAAGCTAGACCCTTAACAGCAGATCATCCTACACTGATAAGTGGCACATATAGTGGGTACGGCTGCGACGCGCAAGATGTCAGCATTTCGTGATGCTGTGTTCTCGGATGAATGATAAACCTAGTTGGTGTAGCATTTATTGAAATTTCTCTATTACATCTGTCATTTGCTAAATATTTGCGATAAAAAATATCTTCATGACTCTAGTAAACAAAGATGAATACTTACAGACGCAGGCGCTGTTGCCCCTCTAGTAGAGGATATTAAATCAGCTCTCAGCGGATCGGATTTGACGATGATGGGGCCTTTGTTAGTTATGCGGAGCGAGCAAGATTACATGTACTTGCCGCAGCGGAACGGTTGATAATCGCTGCTAGAGAGTCTGAAGAATATCTCTATTTCACTGGGATGCAAAAAAAAAATTCTGGAACTTGGAGCATATCAACTATTGGCTTTCGTTTTCTTCGCATAGGTACTGATATGCTGTGACAGGCTGCACAGAATGCGGCCATTGGGAGCGCATTTGGCCTAAATGTCTTCCACCTAATTCCTGATGATGAGGCCGGCGTAAGCGTCCAACAATTCGCACAAGAGACTGAAGCGGATGAGAGATATATATGTGTGATCTAGGATCTGATCTACCAGTAACGCTGGCTGCTGTGATCCGAGTGAGGCTAACAACAATTAACCATCTAGCACGCATTCTTCGAGCTTGCGCCAGCACACACGTCTTTGACAATCCCTCTGAATGTCACTATTCTCACAATGATGCCTCAAGGGTTTTCCCGAAGGAGCAAAATCGAGACATGTTCCAACAAATGTACGATTTTGTTGATAAAGGCACCTACGCACTGCCTTAGTATTTTGAACTCACAAACTAAAATAATACAAACGACTATCATAGTAAGGCTTTTCATTTAGCTCAAAACACAAGCGCAGGTTTTGGGAATACCTCAAAGACGATTCCAAAAGAATGCGTCTTTTCAACAGTGACACGCGCTCTGTCGCAACCATAGGTGGTGAGAACAAGAGCAGTGGACCATTTCCGTTTAAGACCTTCGTTGGCGCCGATCCTGGCGAGAAAATTACTGTTGCAGACATGGGAAGGCGTTGGAGGCAATTCACGAAAACTATGGTTTAATCAAGGGGAACATGATCTTGCAACATCAGCCAAATGTGGCGGTGGATGCCAAGGCAAAGGGCCTACCGTTCTATATCCAAGGTCCAGGTGCATCCATTTTTTGTGTATCGGCCAGTCAAAGGTATTTCGTCGCTCCACAGCTCTTTATATCCTGCCTATATTCGCAAATCTTTTATTCGAGGCCCACATGAATACATCTTTCGGTGGATCTTTCATGATTGGAATGACCAAGATTCTCGGACCATCTTGGAGCAGACGCAGTCTGCCTTAAGTCCTAACTCTTAAATCCTCATCTTTGACACACTCGTACCCAGTGTTAAAGCCCATCGAGATTTGGCCTTGCAGGATCTCAATATGATGAGTTTTGCGGGCATGGAACGAACAGATAGACAGTGGGAGGAATTGCTCAAGGATTCTGGGCTAAAACTGGTAAAACTTTGGAGATCTAATGTCACTAAGCATTGAAGCTTCTTTGCCTTAAATAACATCATGAGAGGCATTACAGTGTGTATAGGGAGAGTGAATGTTCTGCAAGAGACTGGAATCAGCTGGAATAGAATATTACTGAACATCCCATAACGCAATAAGCACTATTGGGAGACATTGCGTTGAGCCAATCAAAAGCCATAAGCAAAAGGTCTAATTAAGCTTACTTCTTGAATCCACATTTGTCAGTCATCGCTCGCTCAGCTGCAACTTCGTGTCGCCCACCGTTGTGCGCCACATGAGCGTTTAATCATGAAACCGTCGATAGCGCCACAGAGCTTAAGGTCTATCAACCGCTATAGGTTGGCGATATACCTTCCAACTATCCCGCGAAATGCATCTCTTTCGGGGAAATTCACAGCACAAGGTGCTCTTACGAGACAATTTACCCACTCAGGCCGTCTTCGACGCATACCAAGTGGAGAGAAAGCTGACTCGGCATCCAATCCCTCTCCGCCGGAATCATTATGGAGGAGAGGGCCAATCTTCTGGAGTCTTATACTTATCGTATATGTAATTTCCGAGTTTGCGCAGGGCTATTATATCGGATTTTGGAAAGAGATGGGCTGGCTGACGCGAAATAATTACTCTTGGATGCCTTGGAGTGATGAGACGGCTGAAGAATCTTCGGGAGGAGGCAGCGACCCTGCATCTACCGACAAGGATGGATACAAACCACTAACCCGACCCTTGGAGATCCGGGTGCTGGTGCTACACCCTGGTGAGAAGGGCTCCCCAATTAAATGCAGTCTACAGCACAGTGATCTCAGAAGCAAGAAGTCCGGTTTTGAAGCCCTTTCCTACGTCTGGGGAAGCCCAGCGGTCACAAACGAGATTACATGCGATAACAGAAAAAAGAAAGTTGGTAGCAATCTTTATGACGCACTTGAGCGGCTTCGACTTCCCGACGAAGAGAGGATTCTTTGGATTGATGCACTCTGTATCAATCAAAACGACAACAAAGAGAAGACGCAGCAAGTTCGCATCATGGGCGAAATCTACACAAGAGCCCATAAGGTACTCATCTGGCTGGGCAACCGTGAAGAAATCCAAGAAGGAGTAGGAAAGCTAGCATCAAGGCCAGCTAATGAGAAACATACTGATTGGTCACCACTGAAGCCTGTCTTCACAAATCCGCTGTTCATTCAAGCCCAATCTTTGCTTATCTGGCTAGGATTCGAGGGGGCAGTAAATATGGGAGTGGCAAAGCTTGGAAAACCCCAATCATCCGCCAAATTTGACTGGTCCTCACTCATTCCAGTCGTCCAGAGCCCATGGTTCACCAGGGTCTGGTGCATTCAAGAGCTTGTGTTGGCATCAAATCCCATGATAGTCACACGCGATTCTATGATATCCTGGGACGAGTTTGCTCAAGCGGTATTGGAGCTTAAAAGGCAGTTTAACACTTACCGAATGAAGACATGGCATCAAAGAAATGAATCAATTGAGAACTTCTACTTCCTACATGACATGCGCGAAAGGCATAAGATGAGGAGGAAGAAAAGGCATAGCCTTCTAGAGCTGCTGTTCCTAACCCGAGGTTTCCAAGCCACGGACCCTCGAGACAAGCTCTTCGCGCTTATCGGTTTAGCTGGAGACGTGCTATCGTCTGATTGGGAGGTAACTCCAAATTACGACTTATCAGTGGCTGAGGTCTACCGTCGCTTTGCTCTCTGGCATCTCACTCGCAAACGGCAGTTTGAAGTCTTCTCTTTTGGCCGCAACGAGGACCTTCCCTTGTCCCCGCAACTAGAATCTTTGCCGTCCTGGGTACCTGACCTGACGAGGCCAGACTTCACTGCCCCGTTGCCTAAATTGGAATATCTCTCTACCAACTACATAGATGTGCGGTACGACGTGCTGAAAGAATTTGAGCTGCGTAAAAAATATTTCCATGAAGGTATCAAGATTTACCATGCGGACCTGAAATATCCTTGGTGGGCACTTGGACGCCAATCCGATTTCCGGCCCGCACAAATTGCATTTTCCAACGGTACGGCAGTAATACACGCCGTGGGAACTAAAATCGGATCCCTCAAAGCTTTGGGTACACCGTTTAGTCAAGAAGCTGCTGGGGATATATCAAGGATACCACAGAAAACGGTAAAAGAAATTGATAGTGGAGACTTGAGATTTTCTTCTAACGTCTTGAACACGTATGAGTGGCTCAATGAGACGTGGGCTTTGGTTGGAGAGAACACCTTGGGGGACAAATATGCACGGCTTACCAAGAACACAATTGACCAAGTCTGGAGAATGATGACTTGCTGTATGACATCGAAAGGGGAAAACGCCCAATCTACCATTTATTCTCGTGCTGCACAGTCCTTGTATGAGAATTATCTTGACAGATCGCAGCGCCCTGATGATAAAAATGAGGGAAACGGCAGTACATCCAGGACAGGCGCCTCGGCTAATGCCGATATGGAAAACACCGAGTTTAGCACCATGTTTAACACAGAAGACGAGCTACGTAAATTACTCCTCATACACCTGAGCGTGGCTAAATGGCACCAAGGACGCCGGTTTGCAATTACAGACTCGGGCGATTTCGCTGCTGTACCCAAGGCAGCGCGGAATGGGGATGTTGTCTGTATTTTCAATGGAGGGAGAGTGCCTTACGTTCTCAGACCATGCAAAAATGGCCACTACACTCTTGTTGGAGAATGCTATGTCGATGGGATGATGAGAGGAGAGGTTAGAGACCGATATCCAAGAAAGGCACACGAGACAAGTTTTTCGATAGAGTAGCAAAGATGCAAAGCGATGATTGTTTGAAAGAGCGCGGATAGTAGATCCCAGATCGATGCCCTCGACAAGTATTCGTGTGTTAGGAGTAGAATGTGTAAATCTTCAGCTGCTAAGCTCGTATTTGAATCTGCGACCGCCTTGACACCGTCGAAATTATGCGAGTGCTTTACTGGACACGGCATTTGCGCATTGACTTGGATGGCATATTGCGCAGTGGGAAATTATTAATCCTCAAGAAACGTGTGTAAACACGGTTTATGTCGATAGACGACAGCGACAATGTTATAGAGCAATCTTATATATTCTTTCGTAAAATTGGAAATGGCTGGTTATTTTCATTGTTCATTGATGTAATTACAAGGTTCGTGCAGAGTCAAAAGATGATCCCTGACTTTCTTGAGCAATGAGAACCTGTGAATTTCGCAAGTTTGCAAGGTTTGTGCAGATTCAAAGGATAATTCCTGATTGTATTAAGTAAAAAGAATTATCTGTGGATTTCGCAAGTTTACAAGGTTCATGCCGATTCAACGTATAATCCCCCGCTTTATCACTTACAAGTAAGTTAATGCCAGCGCGAAGCTGACCTAATAAAAAGCGCATCTGCTTATAGGAAAGCTGAGGAGTAAAAAGGAAGAGCTTGAATTGAATTGGTTAAAAAAGCTTTATAAAAGCAAAAAAAGGCTTCAATTATCTACATGTAATCACTTTTAAAAGCTCGCTCCACAGCTTTCTCGAGCATTTTCTAAGGAAAGAAAAAAACAAAAAAAAAAAAAAAAAAAAAAAAAAAAACAGTGTTAATTAGTTGAAGAAGGAGTAATCTAGCCAACTAAAAATTATTGTTTTTAACTGTTGTTAGTGATTGTGGTGGCTTAGCTTACCAGCTGCGCTGATGAGAATCTGATTGTAGTGACATAGCGAAATACAAAGATTATTCATCAATTATTAATGGACTAAATCGAGCTTTGATGTCTTACACAGTGGATTCTTACAGGGGAGTCAGCAATATGATGGTTCTAAAACCTATTCACGTATCAATGCTTGGCAATGGTGCGAAAATGTATGCTTATCGTGAAATTTTGTTACATCTCAATAATTATGATGTGGAATCATTCATTCTCCATACTAGCTTATAAAACGGATAAATCGCACAACTCAAGGCAGATTACTCACTGATGATATATAAAACATCGAATAGGAATATCCTGTCCAAGATTTCTAATAGTTGTTTTGACTTACTCTCTGTCATCAACTTAAGCCCGCGTTTCATCTCCATTACAGCGACTTAACACCTATTATGGAGTCAACAGCTCTTTTTGACTATTTCGATAGCCTATTCAGATTACTTTTTTTTCAGCAAGATGACAGCATTGGAGCTTCTGCTTTCACTGAAAAATTTGCAAAAGATTTGACAGCAAGGTAAAAGTCTACTGGGCACACCATCAGAATAACAAGACTGAGAATTTTCTACAGCATCAATAATCAGTATCTGGACTACGATTCATTTCAGCAGGCGTGTGTTATAGCTCGCAGAGACTGGAATATGTCTTTGCAAAAGCATGAGGGGCTTGTCTCATCTTTTGATGCTATGCCCGGCCAGAAGTATCCCAATGATGAAGGTCCAAATGCTGTGGCTACGAAATCTCTCTGGACTTTTGAAGACAAAGCCACGGGAAAGGTAACACAGCGTGAAACGATTATAATTGTAATTACTCGGTTAGAAAAGGATGGAGTAAGGAGGGTTACGCAATGGACTGAAGTCACACGAAATATATAGCATCGTAGCTATACTTCTACTCATAAGGATAGAATTTTACTATGCATTGAATGCTTATTCCTATACAATAACTCATAAGCATATTTAGTCCTAACGTCTTTTCAACTACAGGTAACTGCTAAAAACTGGAGTTTGTTGTCATCGTTAATCGGCACACGGTGACGACCAAAAATATTTTTCAGAGCCGGGATATTATGTAAACATTGAATCGGCCGGAGAGAAAGTTGCCCGCACTGATACCGTTTGGGGCAGCGATTCATGTGCTCAATAGACTTCTATATACATTAAGTGCCAATTTGTCTAGAATCCAATAGCTCTCACAGATATTAGCGCTCACTATTCACCTTGAGCTTAGCAAAGATCGCTGCAACTACCCATATCTTCCAACCCAACAAAGTTGAAAGTCACCTCTCCGTTGTTGACATCGTTGGTGTTAGGGAAGTCCAAGGGTACGCTTCCACAGGTAGTGCAGCCATGGTCTGCGAGATAGCGGACAGCCCGAGCAATATCGCTACCTGAAGCACCGCCAGTCTTCTGTACAAAAGCGCAGACACCAGAACTCTGATCACAGGCAATATGCTCTCCTGCTGCATACCATCGATTGTCATCAATTCCAAAGTCGATAACGTCCACCATCTCTAGCAGCGGGTGGTTGTTGGCTCCAGGATTGAACAATGGAGAGCAGTAGCCACTGCCTTCGCAGTTGATACCAAAGGCGGAAACACGTGCTGTGGAGGCGATCACAGCGATGGCAATTTTAAACAACATTTTAGATGTGGATATTTGACTAAGTTGACTGTATTAAGGTTCAGTCTGCGTGCGATGGAAATCGGACTTGGGAGGGATTCTATCCACCTATACGTACATATTGGAAGGTAACAGTTGGCGTAATGGACCTTATAAGGATCCGTAGTATGATTGCTTATCTTGCTTAACAGTTAGATGATGGTTCATTGTGTAATCTCGTTCAGAGGAATATGACCTCTATTTATATTCCACGGCTACTCCCTGCGTGTCTACGAAATCGAAACAATATCAGCAATAAATGTTAGCGACACTTCAGCTGCATGACGTGGAGGTCATCATTTGGACCTAGAGAATGAGCTTGGTATTGCCCTATAATCTTACCACTCAAGTGTCATGCCGTCGGGCACCCCGTAAACGTTGTTTGTAACACTTGAAGATGATGCTGATGAATGGCAGAGGTTAGCAGCTCTGGGTCGCCAAGCTAAATATGGCTAATACGATGAATACGATGCAATTGCGTACTCGTAGTTGGAAAGAGTCTTATAAATAGAACATGATTTGGCTCAATTTTAGGCATATAGCTAATAAAAGCCAAGGACATCTGATCTGGTCTTAGTTTGGGGCTTATACATAGCATTATATCTACGCTACGGATGTATTCGATACTGCCTCAATAGAATAGCAAGGATGCGTAAAATGATGCCCGTGGCGTAAAGGTCCAGCTATGCCTACATGGCAATGTTATAAGGCTTTAATCATTGTGGGGAGCTGAGTGTCTCAAGGCATCATGATGGGCAGAAGTACCGCATTCAACTAAGGTACTTCGTGTTCCAAACCTGAATCTTAAGACAAAACTGCTGAAAGAAATACAATGATAAGGTAGATATTCTGAATCATTCCAGGATCCACGGTAGGTTCGTTTCACATAAGCAGTCATGTTTATCGAGTCAGGTTCAATTCACCTAGACATATTCCATTGTGAGATTTTAGGAAGCCTAGTCGATACCTTTGCAAACCGCCAAGAATTATCATTTCGTATAAGTCTCCCACTACTGTTAGTCCATTTTTTATTTAGAGTATGAGAGACTTATTGAATGGCAAAGGTCTTCGAATAGTGCATGGGTCTCATTACCAATCTATATTTTAAATTTTTGCGAGATGATTATTTCGACAACAGCCACATCAGTGTTTGAAGTTCTTGGTATAAATACCAATGTGATATGCATAAAGTTCATTTATAATGATGGAATATCTCGTGAAATCTTCAAAGTTACTCAGAAGAAATATCAGTCTATTTATTGGTTAGCATTTACCCTCCCCTCTTCTGCTGAGTGGAGAAAGAAATATTTTGAAACGTTTTTATTAATCTTCGGAGCTGAGTTCACCGGCTTTGGGTCACATCTCCGGCTTTGCAGCGCTCTCCCGTCGGAAACTAATGTTTAAACTCCGTAGTACTGAAACTATTAGCGAGCGGCTGTTCTCTTACACATAGGGCTAATATTTAGTGGACTTTCCCCCACAGGCCATTTGGATGCCTTTTCAAACACATTTTTAAAGCTGCTCCACGCATCATGAATTTTTTCTCTACCGAGAGTTTAACTAGAATGTATGTAAACGAATATCTAAATAGCCATGCATCACGCATTAGCTTACCTATTCGACTCCAAATGTTGACTGGAAACACATCATATAAACGATATGTACATAGCTTAAATCTTATCTATTTCACTAGTTCAATTTCGGTATAGTCTCACTAGCTTCTTTCAATTGATATGCGTCAAACCGACTGCGGAGAGCATGAAGGATGTGGCTGTATTGAAGGAGTCTAAAGATTCCGTCAATATAGAGTGAGGACTAAAGCTGGATAATCCGTCAGCAACTCTAGTTCTTTAGTGACTCCGTGAAGTGGTTGTAAAGCCATCGAAGCACGCCCCATTCAAGGCTTAGCGTCCAATCGAAGTGGGCCATAAAACCTATTCCTGTCACCGCTAAAACAATACGACGAAGACCCGGCCGGAGCATGCTTGAACTATTGCCGCAGATTGGTACCGCAGATGGTACCACAGCACAACTGCATCCAGCGAGTTTCAAAGCCCAATAGGGGCTGTGAGAAAAGAGGCTGAGCAAATGAGTTTACGCGGAGCCACTGCAATACATATATTGCCAGGTTCATAGCCGTATACGAAAACTTGCGCGTTTTCATCACCATGCTTGAACTTCAACGTGTTCAAGAGCATGTAGCTGTCATTCAGCACCAGCAGATCACCTGGTCTGAGATAGTCACAGATTGTGTAAATCACAGTGTGCTCAATCTGTACTCCAGAGCGGTCAAGCACAGTCATCCTTCCACTATCACGAGTCTTACCGCGGAGCTCAACGGGATCATACGGCACGATCGCAGGGTCAAGCTTAAAGTCAAATTATTCCGTCTTCATGGTGAATCGATTGCTTCGATCTTTAATTTTGTACTGTGGCGTAACTGTGAAAATGAGCTGAGATAAATGTGAAATGAAAAAGGCAAGTTCAATTCGACATAGTGTAGTATCGGATCGTTGGTCAGGGCCATAGCATCGCGGAGAGGGGTCGAATTTCTGCGGGTGTCTCAGATGGTGTCTACTCCGTAATCTGAGCATATCTAGCTGCTAGCTTAAGAAATATATTTAAAATAAATGAATACCCCTCATCAAAGTCACATCTATAACGACTACTTAGATGGAGTAAATATACGGCCAGTATAAGTGTCCATTCCTATTACATCTCTAGGTTCCTGTGCCGAGGCTGACTAAATTATGTAAGCATGAGTAGAATAGACTTCGTGAGGATAGTAAGGATAACCTATATCATAGACATTCATATGCTGAATCTCGCTGAGGATGTATTACTGAGCTCTATAGTAGAAGAAACCCTGCCCATTCTCCTTGTTAATGTGTATTTTGTGATACAAGGCAAACTTCCTTCTATTCTGTCGTAATATCTTCAACGGGGCCCTAACATGCCACCGACATCCACCAAGACCGGCTGCCATGAAGAGGGTACTGAAAATAGCCAAGCAATCTGCGTGAAGGCTGCCATTGTCTCATGATATGCACTCCTACCACGCTTTCGTGACCTGTTTTAGAGCCTCACATAAATGTTGAGTTTCTGGGGGAAAACTGTCCAATGGCCGCTCTGTTATAAAATAGGCAGTTGGTCTAATCTTACTCAGCGCTAAATAAACCGATTTGCGGGATAACTCACATGTTTTGTACTAGTCTCAATGGCGGCATGCTATTCTTAAGCTATTCTCAAGGAGTAAAGGCTATATAATGACCAGGTTGTTCTTCTCGATAGGACGAGGAAAATGACTGCTTTTATTCCAATTCCTCTACGATTAACTAATCATGTCTACTTTACCGCAGCCAGCTACTGAGCTGGTTTATCAGGTGGATATATTGGAGAGCATTCGCCAGGGTCATCCAGTACGAACAACAGAGCTCACCACCTCGCCTGAACAGAGGAAAGCAGACAACGAATATGTCCATCGGACTGGACCACCGATGCTCTCATTTGAAGGCGCTGCTATACCCAAAACAACGTATCACATATACATACATCCCACCTTGATCGCGCGTTTCGATCAAATTCAATCGGTACTGGGTAAAGTTACGACTAACATCATTGAGAGATGGTTCTCTGACGAAGGGGCGGATTTTCCATCGAGGATGCCGATAGAAAAACACGAGGAAGATGTACTCAGGGTATGAGATCCAGAATATTTCAGGTTGCTATTGTTCTCTACTCTAAACAGATGCATCAGTGGGCCGCTTCGTCTGGCATTGTACCAAGATATGCCGGAAGGCAAGGATGTTCGCGGCCAGACTTTCTATTCTCGGCCACTTCTGAGAATCCATGTCAGCCCATTATTTGTGAGATTAATGCCCGCTTCCCATATAATTCCTGGTTCCTCGTCGAGGCTCCGACAGAACCTTTTGAGAGGGCTGGTCTCCAGAAGAGTGGGCTAAAGACAGGCCATGATTCCGCGGTAAGCATCACATGGTTTCGAAAATAATGCCTCGACATTGTCTTATTGTGATTTCTATACATAGGTCTTTCGCGATGCCGTCGTGAACCTTTTTGACTCATCACATCCCTGCCACATCCTGCTGGGGACACAGTGGATAGGATTTGACATTCATTTGCTTCCTGATATCTTCAAACAAAGGACCGGGCAAGAGATGAGGATAATCGCACCATCTGATCTAAGGCTTACGGAAGATCCAAGCTCACCAACAGGTTACCACCTTTCGTGCGCTATCAAAGATAGCGAAGAACTGGAGCGAGTGTGGCAGATCAGCTTAGATGTAGTACAGGCCGAATTTCGAGAAATGTCCCCAGAGATATTGCGCGAGATTGCTCGCATTTGCGTCAACGACCTACGATCCATCTTCTTGCTTCACGACAAGCGCTTCTTGGGGATTGTGCTCGAAGAACTCGATAGCTTGCTGCAGGCAGGAGTGGTAGGTTCCATAGAAGCTCAGCTGTTAAAGGAAAGCATTGCGGCTACTTATGTCCCTGGTTCAGCTGGTTGGCATGCAGCAATTTCTTCACCAAATGCCAAGGACGGGCTGGTGTTAAAAAATGCTCGTGCGGGCATTGGAAGGGGCCACACCTTTGGGCACAACGTAACCCAGGAAGTATGGGACGAGTGTCTGAAAGAGGCTGCCGACGGCAAGCTTGTTGACGGTAAGGGGTTCGCTCTTCAAAGGAGGGTCGATCAGATTTCCTTTGACATTTTAAACGTGACTGGGGATACCTTCCAGAAGCATTATTTGATTGGCGCGTGGGCAGCCACAAATGGTCAATATCTTGGTATTACGTCGATGAGGCTCGGTAACGATTTGGGGTGCGTGCCACCACCGGATGGCTTCATGGCCATTCTTTCTGTCACATCTGCTTCATAGATCATGATTTTAGCCCAGAGAGAACTGCATATTAAAGCTCTTGCAGGGCAGGGCATTGTGAGTCAGTTACAACGCCATATACAGTTCTTCTAGAACAGGGCGGAGAATAATCTCTGGATATAAATACAATATATGGAATGTATTTTTGCATAATTAAGTAGAGTAAAACTTGAATTGACTACAAGAAGTTAGATTTGAGGAGATACAGATGGTGAGTTGGTGACGGCTTAGGGAATATATCTTGATCTGGTTTTGACTCATCCCGCCTCTGTTATGTAGCAAATATGTCATTTTTGCATCCTCTGCTTTAATCGCATTTTATAATTGGCTGAATCCGTTACCACCTGTATTAATAAACGAAGTCAACCCATTTTCCAGAAACATCTAATCGCTTTTCCGTCACTATTCCTTCTTCTTCTCGATACGAGGAAAGCCACACCAAATTCCCAACATGACGACCAACAAAGCCAGTACAATCGGCTACAAAACCTTTGGATCCTGATAGGTAGAATTGCGGTATGAGCCAAAAAAAAAAAAAAAAAAAAAACGAGTTCGAGAGCGCCAGCAGCACCAATATAGAGCTGCATACGTTAGAGATACTTTCACACATGAAGAGGTATCGGGGTTCTTACAGCAGTAGATGGCTTGACACTAACTCGAGGCGTAATAAAGCCAAGTACCGCACGACCAACGGTGATGGCGAGCTGAAAGTCAACAGTTGACATGCCACTAGCAAAGGACTCCCCTTGACGAACGCTTAACATGAAGACAACAATCCAGCCACCTAAAGCTACTTCCACGCCAACGTAGCACAAGAGGAAGAAAGCAGCCACCCATGATACACGAGTAAAAGGCATGTGGAAACTGCCTCAGTGAGTGTCGTTCTTTTCTCTAACTCATTGGTCTTATAAATAAAATACGGCGGTGTTACACACCGGCCGGAAGAAGACCAAAATGCAGATGTTGGCGCGATCGTCTCAACGCCAGCCAGCCCAATCTGTGTACCGCAGATTAGCTACCTTCTCGGCTCCATGGTGGCCCAGCGGCGTCCGACCATAATTATCTTTAGCATTAATATCGGCGCCTTTCTCAAGCAGTAGCCTAGCCACGGCTTCATGGCCCTTTTTAACAGCCCATGACAGCGGTGTCCAATTATAATTATCCTTAGCATTAATATCAGCGCCCTTCTTAAGCAATAGCCTCACTATGGCTTCATGCCCGTTCATAACGGCCCGCGTTAACGGCGTCCAGCCATTCTTATCCTTGGCGTTGGTATCAGCGCCTTTCTCAAGCAGTAGCCTAGCTACGGCTTCATGGCCCTTTCTAACAGCCCATGACAGCGGTGTCCAATTATAATTATCCTTAGCATTAATATCAGCGCCCTTTTCAAGCAGTAGCCTAACTATGGCTTCATGCCCATTTGCAGCGGCCCGCAATAATGGCGTCCAACCGTCCTCCTCGGCCATGATATCAGCGCCTTTCCCGAGCAGCAACTTGACCACAGCTTCATGCCCATTCGCAGCGGCCCGCAATAACGGCGTCCAACCGTCCTTGTCCTTGGCCATGATATCAGCGCCTTTCCCGAGCAGCAACTTAACCACGGCTTCATGCCCATTTGCAGCGGCCCGCAATAATGGCGGCCAACCGTCCTTGTCCTTGGCCATGATATTGGCGCCTTTCTCGAGCAGCAACTTGACCACAGCTTCGTGCCCGTTCGTGGCGGCCTGCATTAACGGCGTCCAACCGTCCTTGTCCTTCGCCTCGATATCGGCGCCGCACTCAAGTAGCAGCTGCAGAATTGCTTCGTCCCCTTGCTGCACCGCTACTGACAGAGCTGTCCGTTCGCTACCAGCGTCCGGGTTGATGTCTCCACCTAATCTATCCAATACCCGCATTTTTGCGATATCCAGCGCAGTCCGTCCGAGTGAATCTTTTATGTTGATGTCTGCACCTAGCTCAACGAGTATCCGGACTGTATTATCCTGCAAGTTCTCTGCAGCCATGAAGAGGGCCGTCCATCCATTATTCCCTTCCACATTGATGTCAGCGCATCGGTCGACTAGCATCCGCACAGCTCTCTCATGCCCGTTCCCCGCTGCCAGAGAAAGCGCTGTCCATCCCATATTATCCTTTTGGTCGACATTCACACCCTGATCGATTAATACTTGCACTGTTCTGTCATGTCCTTTTTTGGCTGCAAAGTGCAGAGCCGTTCGCCCTCTGTCATCTTGGGCTCTTAAGTTCGCTTGCCTTTGGATCAATAGTAATGCAATATCTGAATGACCTGTCTCTGCGGCGTGATGAAGCCCTGTTCGACAATTATTATCCGTCTTTTTGAGATTGCACACTTGGAGCAGCCGCTTTACAATCTCAACATCACCGGTTCTTGACGCTAAATGCAGCGCTGGAAGGTTATTGTAGTGATAGAATGGGACGTTAAATATGTCATTTCTGGGCTTACGGTCATGCAAGCTGAACAAAAGATCCAGGAGAGGGACATGACGATGTGCTATGGCCCACCCTAATAAGCCAGAGTAATGAGAATTAAGAGAGTTCCCTAGTGGTGGCCAAGGATGCAATCGCCATGACAAATTTGGTTCGAGTGCAAGCGTGCGGAACTTGTCCCAGTGTATGGAGTGTTTGGTTATACTTCGAGTAAGTAGTGCCCACTGGCTTTTTGCATATTGGAAGAAGGACGATAGCTCCGTGCCGGGATGAGGTTTCGGAGCATGTCTCGGCAGGACCATAGTCGCAGGTTTGGGCTCTCGCAGGAAGAAGCGAGCCAGGGATGGCATTGGTGCTCCGATCAGTGCCTTCATTGTTGTGGTACCCATTGCGATTTTCGAGCTTTCGCCTATATTTCTGGACTGCACGGCGAGCCCGTAGTCGGGGGATGTCAAATGCTTTACGCAGAGCTGACCGAGTTCCAGCTGCGCAGTGTCTAGCTTAAAGGGCTCGCTTAAGATTCGACTGTCGGGAAGTCGTGCTTCTAGGAATTGGCGCACGGAGTGGTGTGCGAGGAGGACTTGACCGTTATTTGAAGTGATGAGGTTAGAACAGCATTTCACAATTTCTTGGCGTGTCGGCATTTGGCCTCTATCAAGACATCCGGTGCTGGGGTTAATCGCAAGTGCCTCCCTCAGCTGATCAGTTTGAAACGGCTGAATTGCTGCAGATACCCAGCGCAAGATGGTTAGAGCAAATCGGCTTTGCCGCTTTTCTATTCGCGTCAGACATCGGGCGTAAGTCTCATTTAGATTCTTGGGAAGGTTTTCAAGGGCTTTTCGAATGTCATCATCCGTAAAACACTCATCCCATAGAGCTTCTATTTGCATGCTCACCCATAAAATCCTCCTTTTATTAGTATATGACCGAACCCTTGCCATAGGTACAGTAACTCACATGAGATCAGCCCTTTCATTGAGTTTGCTTTTGATGTCCCGGAGGACACGCTCACTTTCGGTGAGGCGTCTTTCCCTCATTTTTGCCTGGAGTCTCCACTCAATAAACTCCCGAATGTCTTCTTTGTTGTCATCATTTGATATGCGCAAGGTTGTTGAGCCTTCTATGAAGTTCGTTACATGGAGGTCTTCCCGTCCAGAGACCAAAATCCTTTGCGGATCAGGCTGTTGCATCATTTCCCGGAAAGTACTAAGTACCAGTTGTCTCTCGACTAGCTCACACTCATCGAGGCTATCCACAATGTATGTTGCACCTGGAACGTGCCGAGTTAGGAATTTGGCCAAGGGTAGGAATATGCTGTCTATGATCTCTGCAAAGCTGGGATGGCACGTTTTCGGGGCGTAGAATCGTTTCACAGCATCCACTACCCCTTGAGGGCACACCCTCCCGATCGTTTCAATGAAGCCGAGCATTTGTTTAATATAGCTGCTGAACAGATGAGCGGCTTTCAGTCGCGATTTGCTTGAGTGATTGTAGAAAAAGTGGGCCACAAAATCACCACTCTTTTGAGATGTTTTTGTCATATGCTCTACAACAGTAGTCCTAGGTAACATTAATATCATAATAAAATTAAGACAAACAAACTGTAAAGTACAAACATACGTCACAAGAGTCTTCCCGGAGCCAACTAGAGTACGGTGGTAAGCATGTGATTCACGGGTTGGCAGAAATAAGGATGCATACTTTTACCAGACAGCCATAGGCACGAGGGAGTTTTTTCTCTCCACGCTAGGAATTCCTTGTCACGAAGTATCCATGCTGCAGTTCCTGGGCATTTTTCACGCAAGTAACTGCGGTAGGTGTGGTTGGGCTCATAATCGGAGATATGTTCAAAGATGTTATAAGGTGAAGGCCCTAATACTCCATATTAGCCGAACCGCAATTCATTGGAGTAATAGCGTTTAGGGCTACCTTCTTGGGCCAAATACCACTCTGGCCTTTTTGAAAGGGCCAAGAATCGGATCGGGTTGTCCAGTTCTAAATCCGGTTCTTCAGTCACGGCGACCTGAGCCGTGGGTAGAATTGAGAGGATCTCCTTCGCCACTGCTGCCGCCGTTACTGCCGCGTAAGGTTGCCATTTCTTATTCTTGTGCGAGTCTGCGTAGTCGCAGATGCCTCGAATGATAAGGCCGGGAAATGCGCTCATGAATCCAGCAGCTTCCATCTCGAAACAAAGCACGCCACCAAGCTCCAAGCTAAGCTTATCTCTAATGACGCCATCTCGTATAACCTGATTACCAGAGGCTATAGTACCATAGTGGACTACGATGTCCTTACTGCCTCGCGGCGTCCGATGCATCACCATGTCTTTATCACACATATCACATTCGGCCCCTCCAACATGCTCATAGGTTGACTTGAATAGGATATCGGGCCCTGCGTAGTCACAACGATGGCTGAACGTGGAGAGGATCTTTGAAATGTTGGCTTGGTGCTCATGATATTTCGCTCGCAGCTCAGTAACGACACTTAACAGGATAGGCGGTGGCGCGTTGACGAACCCAGTACGTATGAATCCGCTTGGCGTACTCTTCCCAAAGTCATATTGGACTACACCGCCATGTTCCATATACGGTTGGCTAACCACTACATCACCAAGGCGTACAGCCGCATCATCGCCTGGAACACCGCCTCCGACACCGACCATGAAAGTGTGCTGTATGGACGGAAACTTGGACCTCATCTGGACCACAACCGCCGCGGCCAAACTGGTACCAGTCTTTCTAGCAGGCAGACACACGATGACGACATTATGGTTATGAATTCGGCCAAGTGTATACATATTTGGATGATCCGCCTGTTGGGGCTGGCCGCGATGCTGTTCGTCAAGCATTTTCGTTGCTGCCTCAAGCTCGATCGGGAGAGCGCAAAGCCACCCTACCGTGTAGAGTTCAGGGCGAAGTCTTTCCATATTGCAGCATTGAAGGCCTATTTGGAAGCCATCCCCATTATCTCAGATCACAACAGAGGGTAGCAGAAGTGCTCGATGAGAGAAGCGTTTCTTTCCTAATCGGAGTGCCAGTATGTCCTTGACCGCTGATCTACTGTAGGGCTGCCAATTTTGTCCGAACCGGGGCCTCTACAGTTGGCCGTTCGCTATAAACTCGTTCGAGAGTTAGCCCAGTCTCCGATTAGTAGGCAGCATTGGAGTGCCGCAGAGAACGCCCGGGGAATTAAGACGTGAAAGTGGACGAAGCTCATAGATCAAAGGCCAAAAGAGCAACGGCAGGCTACCGGTAGGTTGAAGAGAGCAGCAAAGGGCAAAGGGGGCAAAGCCAAGAAGGTTGGGAACGAGGGGATAGCTGAAAGGCAGCCATGCATGCGCCTTGTCTCCATCCTGAACAGCGAATGGCGAAAGAGAAGTGACGTCAGCCGAAACCGACCGTTTCTTTTTCGGTCGCAATGCAGCGCGGACTGATGCTTGCTTTCCTGCGGTCCAATAAATTGCAAGGGGAAATAAGCCAGTGCGATTCGGTGTCGGTATCAAAGCGCGCGGTGCTCAAGATCTCTAAAATGTCAATCGTGTCAGACTGAAGACATGCGCATCGCCTATAATTCTGCCGCGTTTGTAGTCTGATGGAACGACAACTGTGGTGGGTTCATGACGAAGCGGGTTCACTGTGCTCTGTTTGCTTCAGCTACAAACGCGACAACAATTGTTCGGTGTCTCGACGGAGATGGCCAACAAAGTGCAATACGGAGGCGAAATGGGACGTCGCCAGAATCGGGCATTCGCCTATTTGGCTGTCCGTCTGCCAACAGTTTCATGCTACAAAGTCTGCTACACACTGTGCTTCTGGTAGCGACGTCTTCCAACACAGCACGACTCAAACATGCCAGAGCATATGAATTCGGTAGTGAGCGCACGGCTTCCTGCATACCTATCCAAACATTGATCCGCGCTTCCACCACGGCGAGCTGCGGCTGAGTTGTCTAAACAAGATATATGCCTTCTCTCAGACTCCCTTTCACGGCCACATTATACTCGTCATATGGCTTCACTATCTTTGCCATCTTGGGGTCTCTCGTTTTAGCCTCGCTTATTGTTCTTGTATTCTGCTGCATCTTTATATATAAATGGAGTTGGACTGTTAATGTCAAAAAGAGATGTCTTGGCACTTGGGTGGAATTGTGAGCCACACAAACATACGATTTTGTATAGAGCGTCGGGCCGTTCCGTCCCTAGCGCAATCTCATCCAAGGTGACTGTTTTCGGTGCGCCCTGCGTACATGTAGATCGCAAGACAACTGAGCGGGGATAATACCCTAACTCTCAGCAGAGTCTATGAGCAGTAACAGCCTCATGATTGGCCTCCATACCAAGCCATGTACAGCGCCACTCGCCTGATTACTCTCATAGTACAAACACGTACTCAACCGTGTTTCCCTTAGGCTACATTCCGGCATTTCTACTTAGGCATAGACTGCTACGGCGGATATTCTGAGAAACGTCACCTGTCATTCGTAATAAATTCCTACATACCCCCAGTAGCCAAGATACTCCGTCATGTTAGAGCGCGAATCTAGCAATTCGAATATGACGGCTAAAGTAGTCCTCTTGGTTTCCGCTTAGACAAGCCCTAGAGAGTATACACATAAGCTGAACATAGGTCCTGTAACTTGTACATGTAAAATGCCTATATTATATAGACTTGAGATAAAGCTTAATCTTGGTTGGGGTTTAAACTAAGGAAATATAAAAGTGTCTTTTTTCTTTATGCAAAACACTAAGAAAGTCTGATATTAGTCATGACTAAGATAGTAAGCTACTTAGCCATAGGGCCTTTTCTTTTGTTTTCTTTTTTTTTTTTTTTTTTTTTTTTTTTTAGATAGTAATTACACCAGGATAGATGCTGGATAGCGCATCCCTGAAAGTAAAGCCAATAAATACAATAAATATAAGGAATCCCTATCCAGCACCCCAATTCTGTTATCCAGCACCCCAAGGTACTTCATTTTAATATGTGCGTACGCATATAATTAAAGTACTACTGACTTATAACTAAGCAGATTTAATGTAAAGTACTAGCACTTATATTTTCTTTTTTAATTAAGGAAATCTATAATTTTATAAATAAAAGGGCATGAAAAAAAGTGGTACATATATATATATTTAAATAAAGAATAATTATTTTTATTTTCTTTTCTTATAATATAACTATATAAATATTTATATATAAATAACAGCCTAAGTATCCCTTTGTACTTTCCATACAAATTTGGGGTGTCGGATAGGGATTCCCTAAATATAGAGTTCTATTCATACCTTAACGTCTTCGTATTTACACCGTGATGGTCCATGCCACCAACTAGATCCCCCCCTCGCTCCATTTTGAACCAACATACAGTGCAAAGTATTGAACATTATATCGTCAACCAAAATATTATAAATGATATGTCTATAGGATATCGAGATATCGATAGACTCTAAGTCGATGCGAAAATATTATCCTTAGCCGTGCAGCTGATGTATATAAACGGGGAGGATCATAAAGGCGGGGAGAAAAAAAGTTTTTTTTATAGATTATCTGCCTGAATATCTAGCTCTTAAGGACGTTGGATCAGGTCTATATATATATATATATATCAACTTCCAATTTCCAGAGAAAATATTGAACTCAATTCTAGAACACGAAATTTAATGGAATGCCACAAAACCAAGATCAGTAGGCTGATAAGAGAAATAGATATTCGGCATGGCTAATTTGCTGATAGAACACGATCTGTACCGTAGCACTCACCTGCTAAGGTTAATTTGGAGCGCTTATTGTTCTTGAATATCACTACAGCCGCCAGTTTCGTCTGTCAATTGGTCAACAAACCCGTATAGTCGCAGACGCCACAAATACATATGGTGCAGATCTGCGCGCCAGTCTGCTTCCGAAAGGTTGTGGCCAGTGATGAGAATCATCATGAAGAACGACTCGATGATGCTCGGAGGAATGTTGCAAATTAATTGTCCGGTAAGAGTCCATTTCATTGCGCTAGCTCCAATAACAAGGCCTATGACAAGCAAGATGCCCAGTACGACAGTGATCTCGTGAGCGCAGATAATGCCCATTTTATTAGAAAGCCGATAGTTGATAGAGTTGTGGTTGACCTTGGCTTTCTCTGGCGCGGGCACTCCAATCTCATCCGACAGACCTATATCCTCAAGTTTGGCCTCTTCTAGAGCAAGCCGTTCATACTGATGTAGTCGCTGTTGAACATTTCGGAGTACAAAGCCGTCAATCAATCCAATCAATCCTGCGTAGGTACCAATAAATAGCCACCAATTGTTGTTCCACTGCATTACAGGGCCGATACCGGCCCAAATGATCAAGACAATGAATAGCAGCGCGATGCCGACAAGAGTTCCAACAACATCTGCATAATAAAAGATGATTCGCTGAAAGGTGCCCAAAAGAGGTGCAGGAACAACGACTGTGGCATTTGGTTCGGTGTCGCCACTGAGAATGCGGAGCTTGAGCTCGACGTCAGAATCAACCTCGAATATGGAATTCATGCACTTCTCAACATATTCATCATGGCGTTCGCGAATATTGGCCAAAAATGTAAAGATCAGGATCATCAGCGCCGAAGTTCCAGAATTGATATAGAGCTGCCAGCGATCGCTCCAGCTGCAGTATTGTCCGAAGCCGAGCCAGATGAAGATACAAATCCAATATACGCAAATAGTACCAAAGTGACCAAGAACTACTGCAGTATGGTTGGAAGCTCGGTTAATCCAGTTCTCTTGAGGTAGATTGAGATCAAACTTGTCCGAATGAGATTTCTCAATATCTTTCAATGACGGCTTCTTGTATCGACCGCTGGCAAGAATCTGTCGCATCATACGTTTCTGGCTCTGAACACGAGACCTCAAGCTTGCGGAGATCCGAACCTGCCTTTCATAGCCATTGAGTTGTTGACGCATAAGGAGCGAGTCAAAGAAGTAGCTTATGATAGCCTGCACGTCGGAAATAACTGCAGCCCAGTTGTCGGTTTGGCCATAGGGAATGCCAAGGAAAGCCCAAACTAGGAGGCCTGCAATCATAATGAGGAAGACAGGTTGAGAACCAGATGCCTTGACAACCGTATCAAGCCATCGGTCAAGCCTACCCTTCTTCACATGATCGATGTAGCCAGTGATATTTTTTGCAGGTGTATCTTGCTCTGCTTCATCAAAAACAGCCAATTTCTTTTCTTCAGAAGGAATAGGGTCAGTGAAAATGTACTGAGTCGGTGCAGCATCTTCAATAGCTCCCTTAGCTCCAGGTGAAGCAAAAAAGTTGATTATTTGCTTAAACATCTTTGGAATGTATAGGGCGAGGACCGGATACGATATTTTCTAAAAATTGCAAAATGTGTGTTAGATTTGTTCAACTGCTACTTCGCATCTTCAGCGTACTCTTTCAAATTAATTGTAAAGCTTATGCTAACTCTTCGAGTAGCTTCAACTTCAACGGCCTGCAATCAGACCTGAATTATTCACGCCGCAACTTCCATCAAATTCGCACTCATCGACCTAAGGCGGCCAAAGCTCATCGGCAGCTTCGAAAAGAGCCGAGGCGGAAAGAATAAGCCTCGTGGTGAAGATGAGATTCGCCAGCGTTATGGTTTCGTGGTACAGATTGGACCACGAAACGTTGATATTTTCGTATTGTGGAGAGTAAGGAGCCTGGAAAGCCAGAGTTGGTTGTTGAAAAGTTATCAAACGTTTGCAAGAAAGTATGAGCGAAAGCTTGAACAATGATGCCACAAAGAATTGGTTATTGTGATGTTGTTTCGAAGTAAGGAAAATGTTGCCAAGAAAAATATTTTATATATAAAACTGCAAGTACTAGTCGCTACGAGCATATCGAGTTTACACCGCTAACAGCGCCAGGCAACGGATAAGCGGCTCCGCCACGTTCGGCCCCCAGGCCTCTAGCTCCTCAATGACTTATTTTTTCTCTTTTTCTCAGTATTTGCTACGTGAGGCATTTTGTGTTGAAAAAATTTCGGTAGGGAGCCGATGGGGGTTGCTATGCCAATGCTAGCAGCCCAGCTCGCAAATATAGTTCCAACTACTTCGCGCACTTGCTAGATGGACTAACAATTCGCAGGTATCTTTTACCGCCACTTAGCTTCTGTTCTATATCGCAGCTATGACATGGGGTTTGCTGGCCGGTGAGTAAGATGATGAAAATTTTTTACAAGCATTGGCCCCTTACATGTTTCGCTGTCCATGAAGGTCGAGACTCAAGCCTCATGGGCCAGATGAAGCTGACGCCCCATTATCTGTAATGGTATGAGCATTTTGCAACTGATACCGTATAATTTTAATTACTAGTAGTCTTTGATAAACATGTCAGAAGATTGCCATTGGATATACGCTATGAAATACGAGGGGCATGCCATCACAAATTTCACATCTCCCAGGCCCTTGTAAGCTAAACACATTCAAATAGCCTAAACACCAAAAGAATTGATAATAGCAAAGTACGGTGCAAACTAATATATACTATTTGAATCAATGAAAACAATTTCTATATTGGATAAATAAACCAATGGTCAATTCATCGAATGCAAACCGTTATGCCTTTATATCAGCCTTTCTGTTATATGGGCAGGTCTAGAGAATGCTACACTCATATTCAGCACAGCGCCCAATCGGTATATCGGATTTAATGCTGTAGTAAAAAGTATTATGAAGTAATTTTCACCTATTTAGTACCAAAAATTGAGCTCAAGTGTTTGCTAACTGGAAGATGCAAGCATCAACTCTGAGATCTGTTGGAGGCCTCGGATTTAGATCTTACAGCCGAGATAGCGATTGGTCTACACTGGGTTTGGAAATTTAGCTTCAAAACTAGTAATCTATCAAGGAAGCCAAGAATTATTCTTAAAATACTCAGTACATCTTTACCGCGTAATAAACGAATGCTACCCAGCGAAGGCTGATGGCAAGCACGGGTTTAGCGAGCGCACTATGGCAACGAACTTGATAACATTGCATCATCTCTTACACCCTTTGTAGCATGCATACAGACTTTACGCAGTACAGCCTTTAGAGAGACAGTAAGTACCAGATTCGATAGTGATTCAGATGCGGATTAGTATAAGATGGAGAGCCACACCTCCTGGGTCTAGAACCTTGAGGACAAACTCGATGCGGCAAGCATATATCAAGGAGATCCGCTAGATCAAGATGTCATTGGCATTTTATCCTTGTAATAGGTCTTCGAATCACGCATGAACTTTAGCTACCTTCGAGACTTGATCTGTCAAAGATCACGTGCATGAATTTTGGTTTCAAAATGGATAATAAACCGGAACTTTTTAAGGGACTTTTCACATGCAATTATGGGGCACCTAAGACTTTGGATAGCTGCCTTGCTGATCTGGGCCCAATTAATCATGGCTTTGTTTACAATGCGACTTACCGCGGCCACTCACCACTCGATTGAGAAGGTCAGCATAACTGCGCGTCACAAAAGTCCACATCCCCCTGAATAGGTGTCGATGACGATTCACGGCAATTGCGTGCTGGAGGCACCGGAGTATTCATATATCTAGATAGATCTCGGGTGTTTTTTTCCCTTGTAAATCTCCAAATCTCTTGGCGTTGCATGTTTCTGTGAGAATTCTAGCCATCATGTCTCTGAAAACGGTTTTGTCGCTGTTGGCCGCCTTCCAGGCTGTCAGGGCCGATTTTTCGCACCCACTGCACTTCAAGAAGGTCGATGCCGTAGCTGCTAAGAGCATAGCTGCCGCAAAGGGACGGGTAGCCGCGGCGTCAGGCAATCTGGTTAATGACCAGGTACTGGGACATTTATTCATCACCTTGTCTTACGCCAAGATGCTAATCTAGATAGGGCTTCTGGTTCTCCAACTTCACCATCGGCGGCAGCCCCAACCTGGAGATTCTGATCGATACCGGCTCCTCTGACGCTATTCTGAACCCCGGCATCTACAAGCCCGGCCCCAAGTCGGTCAACACCAACACGCCCTTCAGCATTTCCTACGCCACGACGAATCCCGATGGATCTGGAACTCTTTCTGTAAGCGAAAACACAATCGCAAAGTGATTCATATTGCTAAACAATTAATCGCAGGCGTCGGGCAAAATCTACCGAGATGTCATCACGCAGCACGACGCCAATCTGACAGTCTCACAGCAGTATCTCGGAGTTGTCACCAGCCCCAAGTCACCACCAACGTTTCCCCACGACGGCCTCATTGGCTACGCAGGCATCGACAGCAGCGCGCTCGGCGAAACGCCCTTTTTCCAGAGCTTGTGCGACCAAGGCTCGCTGTCGTCCTGCCGCTTCGGGCTGGCACTCAAGGCTGACGAGACCGGCACGCTCTACTATGGCACTGTCGCGACGGACCAATTCAGCGGCAACTTGGTCTCAGTGTCGGCGAGCGACGAGTGGATCGTCACGGGCGATGTCACACTGAATGGCAAAACGGTCCGCAGCGGCGCCTCCATCATCACAGATTCTGGCACGACTGTCATTTTCGGGCCCACTTCGCAGGTCAAGACCTTGTTCCAGCAGGCCGGCATCCAGGCGGTGCAGACCAGCAATGGCATCACTGGCTACTACGCGTGCAATGCGCCGCCCACCATCGGGCTGGCATTTAATGGCCACAACTTCAACATCTTGCCCGAGGCCCTTGCCTTCAGCCAGAACGGCAACAACTGCACGGCGAGCATCCACGGAACATCTTCATTTGGCAGCCAGTGGCTAGTGGGACAGGCGTTCTTCCAGGGTAAATACATTGACCACAATGTGGATGATGGGACAATGGGCTTTGCCAATTTGCTGTAATGGCGGTAATTTATGAGAATACGAATGAGATAGTACCATATGGAACTATTCACGTGCAAATGAACAACCGGGTATCATGGCAGTATATATTCGATGAGAGATAGCTATGTACATGTATATAATGCATATAGATGTAAATGCAAGCCACGAAATATCGGCAACAGGGAAATATACGAGGTATAATAGAGAGGATACGTCATACGTGCTCGCACTCCTCGTTTTGTCATGCGGTGTTCTTTGCCAGTGACGGCTATGCTACATGCGCGAAGGATTTTTAGGACTGCCCTAGCTTCGTATAGCATCAGTCATTGGTCTTAAGACCCACGAAGCTGTATAAAGGCGGTTTATACTGACCGACCATCAAAATTCTCCACCGCACCACCTTCAACTCCAATTTTACCAAGCGGTTGGCGGTGGTTTCATCATACTTGATACGTGTACCCAGTGCCGTTCTACACCATGCCAAAGACAAAAGAGATGGTCGAAAGGCACGCAAACAGGTAGATATAAAACGGATAGTATTTTTGCTACGACCAATTTAATAGCAAGTATAGATATTTTTTTGTAGCACTGCATTCTTACTATGCTAGAGGCACGAGCATAAGCCCATTCGAGTGTTGGGCATGAAGACCATAATGCAACTAAGCTACTACGTAGATACTTGGAGAAAAAGATTGACATCACTTTCTAGAACACGCTCCGGAAGTCAAACACTATTAGGGAAAGTGTAAGTAGCAGCTTCTATAGTAGCCTAACCTTTGGCACGGATATAATTGCCGGCGAATCCTTCATTGACTAGACTAGAGGCACGAGCTGTGAAAGCGCCACGCTGTTAGCTCGATAGAACACCTCTTCGTGAGATATTTAAACAAATTCCTGCTGATCCCTATGAGTTTTGAAGCCGCTAGTTTTAAAGGGCAATCAATTGAGTGACAATGGAAATTATTCATGGAAAAAATTTGACCTTTTCTGACATTTCTCTAAAGCATCGTAATAAAGGTCTTGCGTTCAAAAACCTATTCGTTGGTCAAGAAAACACCCCCGAGAATCATCTGTTCGCCCTCGTTCAATCGATTGGGTTTTATTCTCCGCGCCACAAGCACAACTTTGATCAGTTTCGCTACGCCTATAAGGGCGATATTTCCATCAGTCCTGATAGATATGCCGTTGAAGGGGAGCTTGTCTACCACCCCGAAGGTGTCTACTACGGACCGCAGAAAGATTCTGACGGGGAGCGGGTGGTTCTCATTTTACAATTCGGCGGAACAAGTGGTCAAGGCTTCCTTTCATATCGCCAATTAGAAGAGGGCCAGAAAGAGCTTGCCCAGCTCGGCCATTTTGAGGGTGGTAAATTTTATCGCAACGGAAGACAGGAGATTGACGAGGCACAGGATGGATATGAGGCGCTATGGGAGAAATCCAATGGCCGACGTCTCATTTACCCACCCGGACGTTACAAAGATCCTATTATTATGAGTCCGACCAATTATGCGTGGCGCCCGGTAGACAATCTGGCAAACACAGACGGCATGGCTTTCAAGAAGTCACTTGGAGTGTTTACCGAGCGCGAGACCCGAGCAGAGATGATCAAGATAAAGAAGCTGGGGCAATTCTCTATCGCTTCAGTAAATGCAATACGACTACTTTTTGTGGTGAGCGGTGCGGGCGAGGTAGAAGGACAGACGTGGGAAGAAGAATCGGCGATACGAGTCTCGCCTGGCAAGGGGATTGTGCTTTCCGCACGTCGGGACACGGAAGTTTTGCTGTTTACCTTGCCGATGTTAAATTAATACCAGCTGCGCATCTGTTGAGAATAGTGGTGGCGCTTTTGTATTCGATTAATACATGTACCCAGCAGTTGTAGTGAAAAGTTTATATGCTGCCCCAAATGTAGACGTTCAGGAAGGAATGACTTGTTTGTCAATTAGCGATAGGCAATACATGAAACTATTCTGAGGTATTGTCGTCTCTCTCTATCTTTCTTATCTTCTACATGAGACGATTCGGCAAGTTTGAACACCATACCTGTGAACGTGAGTACCGTTAGAAACCAGCCAGCCGTGAAAATAATAATAAAATCGAGTAGAGCAGACATTCAGATTCCATAGAATACACAACGACTGAACATAAGATTAATTAGCAACGGCTTTGGCCACCAAGTCTCCATCTTAGCTGACACTCGTTGATAAATAATGCTGTCTGTAAATGAATATAAATCTTCACTCTTAGCCAACCCATTCATAGATGTTACCAAGAATGTGCAAATTTTTGTTATACACGTTGGTGTAATATACCAATTACATGAACTGTACATCTATATAGCATTTTAGTAGCCGACTATAGTACTCACGGCCGTAGGTATTAGAAACTTTCGGATCCCGTCAAGCTCTTTTCTTGATATCAATACCTTCTTTTTTTAAGCACCATTTGGTTTCGTTTCCAAGACCTACATTCATTTTTAAAGACTATGAACCAGTACCTAGACCCTAGTACAGATAGGTCACATGGTTTGCAACCATTCACATTGAACCGAAGGGATACAGTTTCAAGTTGACTCCCTTGCTTACGACGCTGAAGCTAGTACATTTTGGCAGTTTAATATCATGGCAGGATTTACTTCGTAGTCATAACACCGTATAACAGTCATATGGAATGTTTTACTATTCAATAGCAAAGGCTTATCGTTACATCTCGTCATTAAGGTTTCAGGCAATTGATCTCAAAATCGGATTTGCAGCTTCATATTATTGCTTCTTAAAGGACATATCTAGAATGTGTGCTCTTCAAATCCATCTCCTTGACTAGTGTGCAATAATACTTCCGAAAAGATCTGTTAAGTCTAAACTGCTCCGAACTTTATACGTAATTGACAGTCACGGAGCCTCCAGAGACTGTTGTTGATGTGATGATGCTTCCCCTTGAGTTTTCTAGATCAATGATTGTAGAACCGCTGGGTGAAACAGATGCCCCGTTAACGAGAGCGCTTGATCCCGTGAAGGTAACAGATCCAAAATCGGCGAATGGGACCAGCGAGCTGCCGGAGGTGAAATCTTCAACAATCCACTCAGCGCTTGTACCGGGCAGGGGTGAATTTTGGTTGCTAAAAGTGTGAGAAACGGTCTTTCCACCGCTCGTCAACGTCGTAGTTCCGCTGTTGTTGCCGGTCTTGGTGGCAGTAACGGTAACAACTGATCCGGCAGATACAGTGATTCCCGAGTATGCGATCAAAGAAGCGGGAAGGTACTCATACCAAGCCTCATACAAGTACTGGCCATTTTGAACACACCACAGGACACCAGTCTGGATGAGATCGGCATCAGAGTAACCATCAATTCCTACCCATGCAGCACCACAGTACTCAGTGCCGGAGCTGCCACCAGATGGGACGCTGGGCTTTGGCACCGTGAAAGTACCGGTGACCTCAGTAATGCCTGATGCCAAGAGAGCGGCACCGGCCCAGTTCGTAGACTCCACATCGGCAGTACCATTGATATGGCTGGAGGAGCTGGCTTGGAATCTGTTGGAGCGACGAGCAGCACTCCTAGCACGGATAGCATCCATAGCCGCCTGCTTGCGAGCGGCAAGAGGAGATGCTAAGGCGGCACTGGCCACCAAAAGTAGGTTTGCGGCCAAAGTGAGGGACTTCATCTTGAATGGTAGCAGAAAAGGTATTTGGAGAAGGTTTTGAATCGAATTGATAGTAGATTCTGGAGTATTGTATGAACGGCTTCTGCTCGTGCACGAAGCTGTGTTAAACAGGCCGCAAGAAGACTTTATATAGTTGCAATCCCCTCGGTATACACTGCACCGATTCATCCGTCAATATCCCTTAGTTTAGCAAACAATGCGCCCAGGATGCAATGATCGAAATAGGAATGTACGATTTACTCTTCAATAGAGACGGTTTGTCTTAACTTCAAGATGCCTTTCCCATAGCTACACACCATCATTATCTTTTAGATCGAATTGGGATACAATGCATACAATGCTTTTGCAAAAAGGATCATTATTGCGAGATTCGACCGTTCTATCCTACAACCTGCCTATTACAGAGAACATCTCCGATAAGAATGCGGCAAATAGTGTGCTCAGAATTTGAAGCATCACTTCAAATATAGAGACTGTGCTCGAGGTTGGGCTCGAGGTTGGGCTATTCTCGATAGAGACATATACAAGAGTATACTCTCTATTAATTGACTTTACTTCTAACTAACTTGATGTGATAATTGCGTCTCGAGTTATAAGACGTAGGAAAATAGCTATTGGGGTTCATCGCTGGCATATGTGCCTGCTTATTACAAGATTTATCATTTCTTCTATATGCTCTTATTGCGGGCTGGTGCCTGGTGTGAGACTTATAAGCCAAGCCAATCAATGGCATACGCCCCTATATGTGGCTGGTGCATCTAAGCGATTGGATCAAGACCTGCTCTTTAACTATTATAACGCAATCGACGGCAGGCTCAACCACCTCTAGGGTTCTGCAGGGATCAGCCAATTCTATCTTTACCTCTCATTAGGCAGAGCTATTTGCAAACGCGAGTGGAGTGTAGCTGCCGGTTTTGTTTCTTCAATAAGCGAAGATGCTAACGCTAGCTCGAGATTATCTTGGACGTTGCAGCCGTTTTCCCGAGCCACAATTTCGCTTGCCTTATGTGTTTAATATAATGAATGACGATAAGTTTTATTTATTTATATTTCTATTCCTTAGTCCTTTTACGTTCTTCTATTCTTTCTTATTTTCTTCTGCTTCTTTTTTTACTCATCATTAACCAAAGCTCACCCTGCCATGTTTCAAGGTTGTTCAATCCGTGGGCAATCCCGCTTTGATGAGCTAACGCCATTATACAGCTAGGCGACGCCATTAGGAAGCGGGGTAATTAATGGTATGAAACTGCGAGAAGGAGACAATAGTCACAATGGCACGGTGATAACATGGTGCAATGCTACCACATAATCAACTTTATCTCTTTCGACTAGCATGACTCCAAGCATAAAAGCCGTCTTCCATATTGAGCAGGAACTGGCTCCTTCCTGTTGCACTCAAGCCTGATCCTTCTCTAGATGGTTGCCCGCACTGGGGCTTTGGGAACCAAAAAATATCCTGGCCACTAGGATTAATCTCTTACTATACGTGCATCGCTTATACTTGTCGACACATGGGAAATCGAGGCGAATGGGTATAGCGTTTGTATCGGCGTTTTACGGAAATTAATATTCGATCTTTTAGATATGTCATAATAGGACATAGGGCTCTTCATTTTTCTATGTTATTGCACCTTCTATCGACTCCACTTCCTTTTATTGAACAAGCCAGGTGTTATTAGAACTCAGGAGTTTATCCTCTTGCCATCGCCGTCTTCTGGGATTCCTCCTGCTCTTAGCCGAGAGTGAAATGATGTTCCTACTTTGATACAAAATCCTGAGGGTTATCTGGTCGTCCTGATCTCCTTCCTTATCTAGATCATCAACCCCTGCACTCGACTGCCGCAAGCTGAAGGTCTTGCATGCATCGGGCGGCCCACAGGCCGGCAGTCAGCCCACATTGGACTACTTCAACGGATCAATCGGCACGCTCTAAGAGCACCATGAATCTGAACCCTTTCCCCGCGATGAGGTCATCTAAAAGAAGGGAATAGGCGGATGCCTGCTTCAAGCGAGATTTGAAAAGAGCCTGATAGCTTTCTTCTTGCTTGAGGGGAAATAGAAAGAAAGTAGCTTAAGTAGCCTCAAGTTGCCGTTTGGGTCCCAAGTATTATCAACGGTAAGCTCAACTATACCAGATGTGTTAGCAGCGCGAGACTAACCGCTCCAATAAGCTTATGAAAATAAATGACTGGTCAATGTCCATCGCAAGTGCTGTTCTCTATTCAAATACCGTACAACAAACTGTATATGAGATGAGTACGGAGAAGGGGAGTCGCTTGTTTGGTCCACTAACCATCCTTTGCACTACCCTTCTGACTAATGAGAGATTAACCAAACAAACCATGGTCTCTATTACTTGCAATGCATTTGGAATGTAGAGAGACGTATGCCTTCATACTACACCAAAGAAAGGTAATCCTTCAGGAGATTTCGACCATCAAACTGTGTTTCCCATCTGTGACCCTCAAACATAAGAGTAGTTTGGTAGATGACCATTGGAGACCACTAGCTATTATACACTATCGTCGACTAGTGAGAGCACGTAACTACATACGCATAACATTGTATGGTACTCACACCTTCAGTATGCATGATTCATTCGTCCAATCTTTGGCACAGACGCAAAAACATTACCTTCCACTTAATTTCAACTAATTAGCTCTGACCACTCTTTCAGGTGTTTATTAAATACCTGGACCGTCGTATACTAGATAAGATAAACATAGTGCGAGTAGAAACCCCTGATGCATCAAGTCGCTAAATAGTTGGCTACGCTCAGGCACATATACCAGTATCGTTACCCCTCATCTAAATCCGGTCTTCTCCAGCAGCCGAAACGAGACCCGGATCCACAAAGACAACGACATGGCGAAGGTTTCCCAATGGACCAGTACGATAACGAAGGGCCTGCTGTACTCCATGTAGCATATAAATAACACTACATGATGGCGATTCTTGGCTACTCGAGCATGCTATTGATATCAATGCCGTAGACAAGCAAAGTAGATTTGCGTTATCCTTGGCGGTTTTAACAAACCCCATTCCGCCATGAAGCCCTTTAAGCCAACTATCAGAAAATATCCCTTGAAATTAATTAACTTTATATTAATTTTCCTATATCATGTTTTCCCCTTCCTTTTAAAAATGAAGATACTTTCAGGTTATCTTTTCAACATTTCGAGACAGTCACAATTGTATAATCCTCGTCGCACAGCCGCAAAGACTCTGCTATTCATATCTTATTGACCAGGGAGCAGATTACATAGTTTACAGCAGGCTAGCGGCGCAATATATGCTGGCAGAGTATTATCAACAAATGTTCAAAGAGTCTTGTTGGGTTTGTGTTGAAGTAGATAATATATATGTTCCAATCACATATCCCACTGTATCATTTCATTATCTATTTCACCAGATTCACTTCCAATTCAGTTTTATTAGTCAACACGCATCTTTGCCAAGCGTCAGGCAGAACAAAATGATTAACCCCAGGAATGGAGACCACGGCGACCGCCGCCAGCCATACAACTGTCGCATATCGAAGATGTACGAGGATGGTATCTTCAATGAGAAGTTACCAATCGTCACAACGAACACGAATTTGCTGGAAGAGCAAGCACGAAAAGCAATGGGACAAAAATCTTTTGGTTACATCTACGCAGGCGCTGGCGTGATGTTGTCCGTAGAGACGAATCGTCGAGCATTTAACAGGTGGAGAATAATTCCACATTATTTGAAACCTAGCTCTCCAAGAGATCTAACGGTGAAGTTGTTCGGGGAAGTTTATGGTAAATCTACACCCCTTAAATTAAGCGAAAATAGTCGGTACAGAATTGAGAACTTAAACAGATTGTTGCTTAGACTCCCCTCTCTTGATAGCTCCTATGGGAGTGGATGGCACGTTTCATCCGTCGGGGGAAAGAGGTCTTGTCGCAGCCTGTGCCGAGCTTAGAATCCCATATTCTCTCAACACAGCCGCAACTACAAGCATTAAAGACGTGGCGAATGCTTGCTGGTCGCACCCTCACTGGCATTAACTTTACAGGCCAAAGGATGACGACATCACTGTTTCCCTGCTTAGTCGTGCCAAGGCTTCAGGCTACAGAGCCCTTGTAGTTACTCTCGATACCACAGCAGTAGGTTGGCGCCCACGCGACTTGGATTTGGCCAACTTGCCATTCTTGGGAGAAATTGGTAATGCGGTTGGCTGTGGCGATCCCGTTTTCCGATCCAAGTTTGGCAACATCAGCAATGGTGACACTCCAGCAAAGAATCCTACTGCTACAGCTCGCTTCTAGGTTAGCCAAATCGCCAGTGGCTGCCACCACCACTAAGAGGGCCTGGCTTTGCTACGTAAGCATTGGGATGGCCCAATCCTCTTGAAGGGAGTGCTAAGCATGGAGGAGGCGAAGCTTGCGCTAAAGCATGGCATGAATGGTAGCATTGTCAGCAATCATGGTGGTAAACAGCTTGATGGGTCTGTTTCGTCGTCGCTGGAGATGCTACCAGAAATAACTGATGCTGTCGGAGGCGAGCTGACCGTCATGTTTGACTCTGGCATCCGTACAATTCAGATATAATTATGGCTTTTTCGTTGGGCGCTCAGGCTGTATTAGTCGGTCGCTCAGTTCTGTATGGCCTGGGAATTGCTGGAAAAGAAGGTGCAAAAGCAATTCTTGCAAACTTGCTTGCTGATCTCGAGCAGTCAATGGGCATATCCGAATTCACTAATGTTGCTGATTTGCAGAGGTCAATTTTGAGAGAAGCAAAATAAGCCTCCGATGCTATAATATGAGATTTCTCAACCTATCACATAGCATAGAGCTAGAAGTTGGCAGATGATGTACCTGCAGCAAATTCTTTTTAAACTTGTAGGATAGGCAAGGAAGAATTTTCTAGAATACTTAGTTTTCATTGTTCGAGTGCCGGCACTCTAGGTGCCACACCATTGTACTAGCTGCCTTGTAACAGAGACTCACAGGCTATATTGAACTTTTGCAGCATGATACTAAGATGGAAAAATTGTTGAAGACTATCAACTTGGATTTGTATTAATTGTTTACTAATGCTCATATACATGTGTTGCGGTCTAAAATCGGATGGATAATTTAATCACGCACATGACAACTTTGAGCTATCTTAAAGCAAATTCTGTTCATTGTTATAGATCTCTAAGCAATTAATGCTACTTAATAGTATGAAGAATAGGGGGAAAATGTATATTTACTTGAATGCCCAGCCCAACTACCGCCTCGCACATTATACTTGTGTTACCTCTTATTGGTGTTTATTACACAAAATCGCCGCCGCCTCGAGGTCTCCGTGAACATTGGACAGCAAATTCGAAACTGTGACAGATCTATGTTTGAAACTGTTTTCATCGACTGCCTTATGAGTCTGACATCGTCTAGACAGTTTGTTCTGATAAGAACCCTGTCGATATTGGTCCAGGTAGCGGAGCAACCCCTGTTTGAAGCTGTCTTTTCGCGCTCGTTGCTGAAACAAATATGTCGAACATATTACTAGAGATTTCTAGCAGCAAGTTTGGCAGAGCAGAACTTACATGCATAACTCTTTTCAATTTGTTGATGCAGTCAGAGGGAAGCTATGCCACTGATTCCTTCGATCACCAGGGCTTCCTGGCCATATATCCATCCAGACGGCTCTTAGATCATCACGCTCGGGGAAATCATCCTTCAAAACATCCAAATCAAAGTCAAAATGGAAAGATTTGAATTTTTGAACGACTGGGCCTCTGCCTCGGGAATCCCTTCTGATAAGCCAGCTCTGTCCGATCCATTCTAAAGGGATCTTTGGTTCACTGTCGGCGAAGATCCGCCCGAATATACCAGCACCATCAATTTTCAATTTGAGGGTGTCGAGAGAACAGCCGCCATCGTACGCCCTAGTTGTAGCTATTATCTCAAAGATGGACTGGGCAAGGGCCGAATCCATGGCAGTATTGATGAGCGCTGCGCGGTATATGCTAACGGGTAGCTCCCAACCACCCAGGTCAATGAATGACTCTCCACGCCCTGCTTCGGGAGGATCGATGATGGAGCAATCAAGAATTAGAGATATGCGTTTCAATCGTGGAAGCTGGCCGAGATTTCGATAGATGCTAACTTCGTCTGCATCGCCATGAGTTCGGGGGACACGTAGCTCCAGCTTCTCTAGATGTGAACAGGTGCCTGAAAGTAGTCGTATCTTTTCACAAGAGAGCACGAACGTCTCAAGATCATAGTCAGACAGCCGAGCCGGGACAAAACGAAGTTCCCGAAGAGAGTTGCCATGTTGATCAATCACTGCTTGCCAGGAGCCATCTCCAATGTCTTGTTCCAATTCGAGGCATTGCAGCGGTTTAATAGCTTTCAATAGCCGGCATACGGACCCGTCGGCAGCTATTGCTTGCTCCTCATTCCTAGCTGTAGGTTTGAAAGCGAGAGAGGAAAGAGAAGAAAATCCACCATCCCTTCCAATGGTAGCCAAGACTTGTACTGCATCAATATCAGTACTTCCCAGATGCAGTTTGGTTAGCTTGCTAAAGTCGGTAAAGCCGGACCACTGATTAATGCGCAGCTTTGAAACTCCTCGGAGGTGCAAGGTGTGCAAGCTCCCCTTTCCATGCATTGTATTACATGCTTGGCTGTCGTTGATAAAGAAGCCCTTCCATTGCGGCTTACCGAATTGCCTGTGTAGCCGATAGGCCTGTGCCAACTCGACGGTATTACCTACAGGTTGACTGACCATACCAACATATGATAGTCTTGGCGCTAAACCCCTTACCATCTGTATTACGGCTTCTTCATTATAGCCAATGTATCCATCTCCATCATAAGAAGAGTATTTCATGTAAAGTCCATAGAGATTCGGTGATGTAGCAAGCGCATACTCTTCCGGCGAGATATCGTGATATTTGTCCCTTGGCTGGTAGAGACTTTGAAGGCTGAAGTAATAAACATGTAGTCTGGCATCTGGGCAATTGTCGCGCAACGCTGAGAGCAAGCACATCGGCACCTCAATGCGGCAAGCATATATAAGATCAGATAAACAACTCAGCTGGCTGACGAACCTCGCTACTCGGACCCAGATTTCCCGACTCTTAGCCTTCATCTGCAGTACCTCTTCTGGCAGTAGTGGTGGTGTGTAGGGACTGGATTTCAATCTTGGGGGACAAAGAGGACCAGGCTCCGGAAAGAATCTTTCCTCGTCAATCTCTTCAGGCCCAGTTTCGTCTTGTTCTGCATCATCTTCAAGGTCCCGAGAACCACTAATCCTAAGACTGCGAACAAAGCCAAGGCGGACATCTCTATCTGGTATCTTGTCCATAAACGTGAAATCTTCGTCCAGTGTCCGCCCGCCAATATGGAGATGGATTCGCTGAAGACGGAACCTCATGGCCGCATTGGCGCATTGTCGATTAGCCAGCGAAAAGGCGAGCAGGCCACCGCCTTTCGACGGATTCAGCCAGAAACAGATGCCCTCTAAAAGATGAAAAGGGAGTCTTTCTAGTGGCGCTGAGAATATCTCAGATGCCATCTTGGATTTTTTTTCTTTTGCTGAATTTTGTTTCTCTCTAGCTATGAGATGGAGATGCGGGAGACTGGCGAGTCGATATAGGTGGGGGGGTTTTGTTTTCAATGAAAACTAGGCTAGGGCACGACGCGTTATTCAAGGCTACAGGTATTAATCAATGCTCCCATTTCACCAGCAGGGGTCGTCTGATTCCACGATTTAGTGGATTCGACAGGGCGGTTATTTTAGCGCTGTTAATTTCCTTTTGTGATTGATGGCAAAGATGATACGAAGAATAAGAGTGGAAGTATGAAGTATATATAATTTGCAAATAGTAAATTTTACATGTGATTACATGTACCACTGCGCGGCCCAATTGAGCCGATTCATGCACTCAAGGAGAGGTGCCAGCGCAATGCACCGATGCTGACATAGCCAAGCACCAACATACCACAGAATCGGCTTCAGTGACGATCAAATACATGATTTCTTAAATTTGAAGTAAATACTGGAGGCGTATCAAGCGATATATCAGGCTAGTCCCTTCTCGCAAGGTCTTGTTCACTAATAGCTCACTGTCATGACATTTTATCTTCCCGTGGGATATTTCCACGTTGGAACGAACTGGGTTTCCTTGAAAGGCCGTCCTTTCAAGCAGCCGGAAGACTTGCTGTCTTAAATGTGCCCTCCATCCAGAGACGCCAAGCACGTTTCCCCTTATTATCGCTGTTCGGGTCATACTGGAACAGTACTTTTCCTCGTTCCGAAGTGTCCAGTAGGTAATCATACTCATCAGGTACCCGAGCATAGCTAGTCGCTATTATTTTGGGTCTGATACTGAGAATATCCATCAGTGTGGGAACTATTAATTGTGTCACCCGGTTGTTGTAAAGGAGATTCTTCGATCCGGATATTTCCCCATCCTTCACGGGCGTGAAAATATAGACCTGGGTGTAGTCGCGGCTATCTGAGTAAAGGTCCGCGGTAATTCCTCCGCCAACAGGTTGGATATAGCCTGATCTCTCATTCATAGCTGGGTTGGTGACTTCAATGCCCCGCAGGAATTTCAAGATCCGATCGTCAAAGGCAGGGTCGTCAAGGGTGTCTTTGCCATACCGCGGTTTCTCATTTCCTTTCGAATCTACTTCCTTGGGCTTATAACCATTGGAATATGATTCCCAGAGATGTGTCTGTGTTTATGATCAGCGATAAATTTTTTTAATAGTTATGAAAACGCGCCTACCATCCAAACAGCACGTCTAGAAATGACAACGATCTGAGATTTAAATAGTAACATTAGTGAGCTTTTATTGTCTCTACCCGGCCTCGGGGATAGGAGATGACGGTAAAATTGCTTACAACTTGGCAGCCTTTCACCCCGCGTGCCATGATTTGAAATGGCTTGTCTCCAAATACTCTCTCCTGGCTCACATTGGCTTCGGTTGTCGGGTCAGCTGTTTCTCTCCACATTAGTCTTCTGCCTGCAGTTTTCAAACATAACTGACAAGATGACGATATGAGTTGTGTTACAGAATTATAGTTACACAAATTCCAGTCTATGTCTTGCCACTCATGCAGGGGGTATTACCTCTCACGTACAGGTGACAACACTCAAGGGCTTGCCAAAGTAGGCATCTTCGCCGCCATCTTCAACAGCTAGAAGGTAAGCCGTGGTTTGTGCGGCAGATGGAAATCCACGGTCAGGGCCAGGGTTGTTGACACTGAATCGAAACACTCTCTTTTCCAAAGAGCCATCTATTGATGCACTCTCGTTGGCTATACCCGGAAAGACGTCGCCGAATGACAGCGAATCTCTCTTCAGGCTTTTGATAGAGGAGCATAAGCCGCCACAGGAACCTACTTCACAGGGAGTCTGGCAAAGATCAAGACTTGTATCCTGGCGAATTTCAATAGAAGGCTGGGCGTCGTAACTGTTCTCCGTGATTAATTAGAGAACCTAAATATACATGGTATATACTGACTTCCATTGCAATATAGACGCAGCAGTAGAGCCAAGCAGCAGCAAGGCTATGAGAGCCTGATAACGAAGAATGTTTGGAACCATGTCGCTATCTGTAGATGCCCTCTTGATCACAAAAGCGACTGGACAGAGAGGCGCACGATAGAGTGCAGCCAGCCTCTTAATACCATCATGTGTTCTATTAGCTTCCCCCTGAAAGTTAATTCTGGTTAGTTGAATGGCCAGGATATGAAGCCGGAGAGAAATTACATGTGTATGAGAAATACCTTCACATGCAACCTCGAATGGGCATTAGTCGGATGTATAGTAGTGCAAACAACGTTACCTAATAGGCAACACTGTTGTACCGGTATATTATGAGTATTACTGATCTATTGAAATTAGGAATATACGACAATCGTGAGGGGCCATTTCGAAATTCATCTCAGCAAGCAACGTAACCAAACATAGGACACGATTAATCTATCTTCGACCCATTACTGCTGCTACCATCCTGGTGGTGGCCATGAAACTTTTTTTTTCTCGGTCTATTGAGGGCCAACAATATTTTGGACTCCTCTGTAAATGCTGTTGGTCGTGGAGTTGACCCAATCCTTGACTCGGCGATTTCCTATTCTGGATATAGACCGTCATGAATAGAGGATTTCTGGTATGAACGATCCACAATTGCAGTCTGACCCTCTTATATGATAATTACTTGTCAAATTTTATGCATGTTATATGCATGTTCTGTTGCAAAGTTGCCTCCATATAATTAAAAGAGACAGGGTTATTCTCGCGACTTTAAAATGCGGCGCGTTTTTAGTTGGGGATGTTCAGGGACTTTTGACAGGAACTTTTCAAGTCTAACCGGTTTGTTTAATTTTAACCTTAAGCCCTTTGGCCTGTTGCCGCAGTCGCGCGCCTCGCTTTGCATCCAGTTTGCAGCCTTGAATTGATGTTGCATCGGCCAGCATCTGGATTGTTCCCGCCCTGGTGAAGCTCAGCTGGTGGATACAGCAAAGACAACATACTTGCAGAACTTTTGCATTTGAGTCGTCGGATAGATTATGTTTCGCGCCCGCACGGTTTTATTAGTATCGTAGCATCGCCGAGAACACGCCCAAGATCCTTGTCTCGCCGTTATGCGACATCCGAAGGCTCCCCGAGTTCCATGGAGTTTTTACACCAACAAGATGACCTGAGGCTACATCGCAGGGCCAGGCCGCATAGCGGAAGGGATACCAAGGTGGTTCATCCAAGCAATCTCGTTTGCAGAATACGATGGCAGAAACCATAAAAGCAGGACGGAATGTGTTACTTGGTGAGCTGCCAACAATCCGACAAGGTCTTCTCCTAGCCCTTTTTTTGACCAAACTCTATGGTTGTGCAGTCTTCAGGTCAGCAGCCATTGAGGCAAGCCATTATGCGGCTCTTCTATTGCTTGCTTTCCTTCTCCGTGGTGGCTCAAGCTTTTATTGATCCGTCATTGAGCTCTTGTCCGGTCTCTTGCCAAAACGTCACCAACGGCTGGACTCACTACCACGATATTCAAGATTTACAGGCGTGCGAGCAGCCTATTATCTTTGACTTTAATCTCTATAATACCATCAATGACTCGGCCTCTCAAGTTATCTTCCGAGCGTGCTCCAGCTCATCTTCTACGACAAATCAGGCTTTACAGAAGAGACAGCAACTTTCGTTTGATACGGAGCCCAAAGGTGCCGCCGGCAGCTTAGCTACCCAACCGGAATCTAGGCATCTGGATCGTTTACTTTGGGCGGTAGATACAACTGCTCATACATCTGGAAATCTTTCCTCAATCACAAATGCCTTATTGGACTACCTTCAATTAGAGGATCAAGATCCAACTGGGGAACCAACCATTTTGTTCGCCCGCAGCGGGAGCGCCATTATAGGCGCCTACGCTGGAGCGCAGATTGCGAAGAACAGCTTCAGCGATATTATCCGGGAGTTTGGTCAGGCATTCGAGGGAGAATCTAATGATGTTGCCGTTCAGTCTTGTCAAGAAAATTCGACAAGCACAAATCTCATTGGCCTCTTTGCTACTACCACTGGTGATCTCACCAAGGTGCAAGAGGCAGTCAGAGGTTGGAATGATGCGAAATGCATAACGTCAGCCAGCAGTAAATCAGCCTGGAAAGACTTTTCTGTTGTAATCATACCTGGAGTTAGCATCAGCATCTCTCCTGACAACAAGGATGGCCAAATCCACGCAAGGAGCACATGCAAGTACACACAGGTACAATCTGGAGATGGATGTTGGGCTCTTGCCCAGCGCTGCGCAATTAGTCAGGACGATCTCAAGAAGTATAACAGGGCAGGGATATGCACGAGCCCAAATCCTATTGTAGGCGAGTATGTTTGCTGTTCTACTGGTACTGTGCCAGACTTCTCGCCAAAGCCTAACCCAGATGGCTCCTGCAAAACATATTCCATCAAACAGAATGATCTATGCAGCAATATTGCCAGTGCGAACAGCATTACCGTGGATATGATCAATGATAGGAACAAAATGACGTGGGGTTGGACAGGTTGCTCGTCTCTTGTCGTTGGTGCCTCGATTTGTGTGTCCACAGGAAGCCCACCCATGCCCGCGGCCGTGCAGAATGCTGTATGCGGTCCACAGGTTCCTGGGACAAAAAAGCCCTCGGACATGAGCCACATTGAAAAGCTCAACCCGTGTCCCCTTAATGCTTGCTGCAATATCTGGGGTCAATGTGGCATCACCAAAGATTTCTGTGTCCAGTCCGCATCAAGTACCGGGGCGCCGGGTACTGCGAAACCCGGATCCAATGGCTGCATTTCAAGTTGTGGCACAAATATTACCAACAATGCCGATAAAGTGGCATCATTCATGAGGGTTGGTTACTTTGAAGCTTGGAATGCTGACAGGAAATGTCTTCACATGAGAGTGAGTCATCTATTTGACGGCAATCTACCAAGAATCCAACTAATTCGGAGACTCTCTAGCCATATCAAATTGACACCTCACACTATACCCATGTCGTAAGTGGATGCGTCTTATTACATGCTATAAGGCAGTAGAGCTAACCTTCGCTTTGCTTTCAAGCATTTTGCCTTTGGAAACATCACCCACGACTATACTGTGGATATAAGCGGCCTTAAAGATATGTTCAACGAATTTAAAACCCTCACCAACGTTAAAAAAATCCTATCTTTTGGCGGATGGTCGTTCTCTACAGACTTTGATACCGCCCCCATTTTTAGGAAAGGTGTCACTTCCGCACAGCGCCAACTCTTTGCCACCAATGTTGCCAAGGTTCGTACTTCAGATACAACCCTTAGCTGGGTCTTCTGACACACTTTATTAGTTTATCGTCGATAACGGCCTGGATGGCGTAGATTTTGATTGGGAGTATCCAGGTGAGACACTTTTAGCCATATGCATCCTCTGTTAGTGCAAGTCTGATGCTCATTCTCCAGGTGCTCCGGACATCCCTGGTCTCCCTCCGGGCGATCCTCAGGATGGTGTAAACTATGTAGAATTTCTTGGATTGCTGAGAGCAGCTCTTCCTACTAAATACAGTGTGAGTTTGGCAGCACCAGCATCTTTCTGGTATTTGCGAGGCTTTCCTCTAGACAAGATGCACCAATATCTGGACTACATCATCTACATGACGTATGATCTTCACGGACAGTGGGATTATGGACACCAATGGGCAAGGTAGGAGTTATTTACCTACTAGCTTCTACTTAGGACCAATTACTTACACCTCGATAGTCCCGGATGTCCTGCCGGAAATTGCTTAAGATCCCATGTCAATCAGACAGAAGTAAATGACGCCCTCGTCATGATTACCAAGGCTGGAGTTCCTGCAAAAAAAGTCATTGTGGGGATGCCAATGTACGGGAGGTCTTTCAAAATGACCAAGGCCGGATGCTGGGGCCCTGACTGCACTTATATCGGCGCAGACTCGGCAGCCGCGCCAGGTCGATGCACCGACACCAGAGGTTATATTTCCAACTTTGAGATTCGTGAGATTATTAAAAAAGGAGGCGTGGAGCAACACCACAGCGACGACGGAGACATCCTAATATATAATAGCCTTGAGTGGGTGTCCTGGATGAATACTGATTCTTACCAGAAGCGACTCGACTGGGTCAAAGGGCTCAACTTTGGAGGAACGTCTGACTGGGCCATCGATCTGGACCAAAATTACGCTGTTAATGATGGTCCCGGTAAAGGCGACGACGGAACTATTGGCAAGGGTGACAGCGGAAGCGCCGGCAATGTTATCATTAGCCCTGATATCTTCAGCCAAAAGGGTGATGCTCAAGTATCTTGCCAGCCGCCTTGCAATTTTGTCTTTCCACCGTGGATACTAGACCAGCCGACCACAATCTCGCCTCCCAAGGCGACAGTGACTTACTTTGAGAACTGGAGCACGACAATTACCGTCAGTGGCGCGGCTATCACCACTACCGCCAGCAGTGTAACAACCACCGTCATCAGCATCCCACCCATTACGACGAAGACAATTTCGGTCTGGAATCACTCTTGGAACGGTACCAACGCTACAATCTGGCTAACGGCGAGCGTTCCTATCCCTCCTTTGACGCTCACGCGTACGAGCACAAGCTCGTCTGATTTTGTCAGGCCGGTTATCACTTGGACATACAGTCCCGGCCCTTATCCGTCACTCCAGACAACAAATCCTGGACAGCCTGACCCTACTCCTCCGGGTCCCCCGCCTCCGCCTCCTCCTGGATTCGCACCGACCGTGAAAGTGACTCACGCTGCTCCGGGACCAACTTGTAAGCCAGGTCAACCGTGTGGCAAGCCTTGCTTGCTCAACTGCAACCCCAGGGACACAGGCTGCTTTGGCATATGCGGATGCATCGGTCCTCTCTGCCCTGGAAAAAGCTGTATTGGAAGCGGCTGCTTGGCTGCATCGGGCCAACCAAGCGGCTGTGACTCCGTGACAACCGTCTCCGATTGCTTGGTCGAATGTTCAGTAGTCAAGCGACCCACAACCACTTATACGCGTTGTAATGATCCAGAATGTACACGAACAGCCGCAGGCTGTGATACTTCTGGGACTACCAAAACCACAACCACAACAAACATGTAAGTTTCTCCATCTTGATCCGATTCCGTACGCGTATGTGTACAGTATCGTGAGCCACTCGTTTTGCTAACAAGTCACTTCGCTCTAGGTGCGCAGCACTCCCTTCCATCACAGCATTCACGACAGTAGCTGAAATAGGCGAGGGAGGCGCAGGAGGTTGGGTAATTGAGACCGGCGATTTTGGTACCATGCCAGACGATGGCCCAACCACTAGCCGAACCGGTGTTCAAACATGTCCTCCTCCTCAAGTCACAGTTCCGCCTCTTCCCACCATCACCAACCTGGGCGATGACAAGAGTTGCGACAAATGCAGCTCGGGGCAGAATGTAAGGAAGTTCCAGAGAACTGATGCTGAGAGGGCTTTCTCGTCCCTCTGCGATGGCACGCGAACATTCAGTACGGTTGACGGCATCGAAACCAGTATGCCTGTTTCCAAAGATGTTACGATATACATTGATGTCAACAGAATGACGGGGCCCAATTGTAAGGACGCAAAGCCGTTCGCTATGGGCGACTATTGCACCAAAGCACTTGAGGCTGTGTTTACCTGTGATGATGATGACACAGGCAGCTACGGCGGTGCCTTTGTGCATAATGGCGACTATGGCTGCGTGTTATGGGCAGCCTATGCGTAATAGCTAGCTAAAATGGAGAATTTGGGGTGTTGCTACTGCAAAGGAATAGATAATACCTACATGTTAGAAAATTGGTCAAAATACTATATGAGACCATATAATAAACCAACGATTCATTTACTTATGATTCCGCGTCTAAGATCACGCGCTTTCCATCACTACCAGGGACAATTGGGATCATAGGGATGTAAGTGATCTATATATAAGTACTCCACACAAGCAAAACAAAATGCATTACACTAACTGGTCTAAATTTTTGCATAGTATTGTTTGCTGTCTTATCCACGCAGGATGAGCTTTACGCAGTTGAAGACTTAGTCACCATCTCTTTCCATGAAAATTTCGGCCTGTTTGCAGACACTCATCATAGTTGGGCTGTTTTTGTTGTTATTAACTTTGTGCTCTTAAAAGTTTGAGCAAATAGCTTGCTCCAGCTGAAAAAATGCCGGCGGAATACGTAACTGACGACCTCGGCGCAAATTTGATCTCTTTCGTCTCTATAGGCACCAACAATAAGATTAGCGATTGCGTGCCAACGAAAATGCTTGCGTTCATCAACGTCCAGGACATGCACTAACTTCGGCGAGCTTACACATGCTCTGTACTCGCTGATTAGATATTAGCTCCAGCTTGTCTAGTACAAAGGAACGCCAGCCAAGTCAGCCCTATGCATGTCTTCCATTTTTGACTTACTTCTTCTATATTGGGAAAGGCTGGGATAGACTTCACCGAATTAGCGCCACGTCCCAAATAAAGCTGCAAATTAAGATCTGACTGCCGTAAGAATACCAAGCCACTAAACAGATACACGTGGAGAAAAAAGCCCGGCTTGACAAATTAATTAAAAAAGAGAACACTAGCGAAGCCGCAAACTACCCCCATGCTATACAAATCAATCTAGATTACACTTTTTGATGTGTTGAAACGTAGCATCTAGGCGGTGTATCTCGTGGCTTTTCCATTTCTAAATCCACTCACGTATTTTGCTACCCGCATTCTACGTTTCCTACCTAGCTCAAGTGTGTGCTTACATGTCTCACTAGTAGTAGTGGACTCGACAAGATGAGCAATGGAACGTGATTAGCTTCTCCGGTCTATATCTTGCTACCTTTGTTCTGGAAAGTGGAAGATATCGCTTGATGGTAGTGTCCATAAGGCCCCTCAATTCACAGTCCAGATCAAAATGGGCGCTTGTGTCAACTTGTGGGCCCGCGGACACACCCGATTCTCGTTGCCCGCTTGACTTGTAGCCCAAGTATCAGAATGGCATCGAAAGGCAGGACTTTTGTTCAATGGTGCGTTTAAAATTATTCATATCAATTATTCTGAGCTACTAAAAGATATTAATAAAGATGCTCAAAAGCTAAATACCGTCAACTATTCACATTCACGGATGTAAATAAATTTGTCGATGTATATAGGTTAGGTATGTTTATAACATAGGTAACCTGTAATCGCTTGAGCAACACCAGTTCACTTCTCTATCAACCTAGTTGAAACCTAGCTATCTTTAAAATCTCTTCCAATTATACGGGACCCTTTTGGCCCCTCTACCTCTTGTTTTTTAATAAATTATATTGCCATTAGAAGTATCCTTGAAATTGAATTTGGTATATTTGACTTGAGTTGGTAGCATGTTGAACCTGCTTACCGCTGCCGAATAGTCGTCGGATATCTAACTATCTCGAGATATTTCTGATAGCGCCAAGCACCTATTGTCGGAGCGCATGTTGAACTTTTCTCTATAACCATACAAACGAGCCATCGTCAAGAGAGTGCGGGTGCTCTTGTTTCTCTACGAAGGTGAGACGTGGGGGCTAAGTCACGCCTGCTAGCTGATTAATAGCCCGAAAAAGAGAACTGATATTTAGTCCACCATAGCACAATTTAGAATTGCACCACAGAGGCCCGCAGAAAACAAAGCTAACGGACAAATTAAGCACCGCATCAAACGAATGCGGCTAGTTAACTTCAATAACCGATAAGTTGCCTCGACGTCTCTAATATACGTTATTTCCGAGCCTCAAAGTTGCTTATCCAAGCAAGAGCAACTTCGATAGCCGCACGGTGCGGACTTATAGATGGCGGACCATGACGAAATCTGCGAATCAATGGTGGAGTAGCCCAAAATGGGGATCTAAATGGGGATCTCGCGAGCTGTTCTCTCATGACATTTGTCAGCTGGAAGGATTCTCCGTAGCATTCTCAGGGAGTAGTAGTAATAGAATGTCACCTTTAATGCCGCAGGTACATTCGTTTTATGATAAATGAGGCTTCAAAATACAACTATTTAGCTTGCTTGTTGCATCTTATTTGTGTCGATAAACAGCAGCAGCAACCAAAAAAACCACCGAAACCAAGACATTAGGAACAAACATGGCGCCTCCCGAGTACTCTATTCCCCGTGGAAGTTTGGTGTTAGTCACCGGGGCTAATGGATATATTGGATCACACGTTGTCGATCAACTCCTTGAGTTGGGATACAATGTTCGAGGCACTGTTAGAGACAAGAAACCATGGCTAGATGAGTTCTTCGAAAAGAAATATGGCAAAGGGAGGTTTGAGAGTGTTGCTGTTCAAGCAATAGAAGAGGTTGGGGCCTTTTCAAATGTTGCAGAGGGGGCCAGTGGAGTCGTTCATGTGGTAAGAAATGGCGGTTACCAAATACCAAACTTCTGTGCTCTTTTTACTCATACTTTTACGAATAGGCCTCGGATGTCTCTTTTGGAACTGATCCCAATGTAGTCATTCCGATCGCAGTACAGGGCACGATTAACGCTCTCGAGGCAGCGGCCAAACAAGCTTCAGTGAAACGTTTTGTAATTACATCGTCTTCCGCTGCGGTGCTTAATCCTGAACCGAATAAAAAGGGTGTCAAAATTGACGAAAGTAAGTTGAAAGAGATTGTCATCCTTATCTGACCTGAACTAATACATTCTTCCAGATACATGGAATGAGAATGCGGTCAAGCTTGCATGGAGCGGCAATGTGAGCGGCAGCGTCCCTAAAGGTCTTGAAGGCGGGATTGTGTACTCGGCCTCGAAGACCGAAGCAGAACAGGCCGCATGGAAGTGGGTCAAAGAGAACAAGCCTAATTTTGTTCTCAACACTGTCCAGCCTAACTTCAATGTAAGTAGACTCTTGGAACCTCTAAACTGTTATTCTTTTTTTATTACATTATCTAATAAACTTTTAAGTTCGGCCAAGTCTTGATACCAGAGCATCAGTCCGGTTCCACGATGGGTTTTGTTCGTAATTTCTTCAAAGGCGACTTCTTCGTTCTTGCATTTCCCCCTCGTAAGTGAATCAAAGCCAAAAAGACAAATGACCACTCAAGGTATTATGCTTTGTAAGCTGACTCAGTATTCAGAACATTATATTGATGTGAAGGACTGCGCTCGTCTGCATGTGGCTGGCCTGCTCGATCCAAATGTCAAGGACCAACGCATCTTCGGCCTTGTCCAAGAATTTAATTGGACGGACGTTTTCGCAATCTTGCGTAAATTGCGCCCCGAATTACAGCTCCCTAAACTTCCTGAAAACGAGGCCCGTGATTACACAGAGGTTTTACCAAAAGATAAAGCTGAGAAGCTGCTGCGAGACTTCTTCGGCCAACCAGGCTGGACATCTCTAGAGGACAGCCTGAAAGCCGGCCTTGCGGATCTTTAAAGGCAACATGTATCAAGGCTTGCTAGTAAATAAAATATTGACGAAATAACCAAGACTCAAATCTTTCGACATGCATATATGCTCTTCGCGTTGATTCTCGCAAGGAGTGGAAGGATACACTGGGTAATAAGCGGCGATGCATATTACAACGTCAACTGTCTTTCGAATATTGTTGAGATAGAGAATATATAAAGTTACTTTGCAGATAAATGCGCATCAAAGATATTGCAGACCCTTGAGACCACATACTTATACAAAGTTTCATCACACAAAGCCGTATTACAAAGCGTATTCGCCGAGGTATGGGCTGGGCCGAGGTCCATATTAATGCTGCGGGCTAGTGCGGGACGACGCGGGCTAGAGCGCATGAGTGCGCATGAGTGCGCATGTAATTCCCGAGCTGCTACTAATCATAAATGCTCACTCCAACCAAGTTCGCCCTTAACTGCCTATAGCTTGAAGAGCTACTTACATGGATACGTTTTCAACAATATGACTTTCAATTTTCCCATCTCCCTGATTATTGATTATTAGAGGGATTCTTAGGTAGCCTCAATGATTAATATGTAGCCCATAATATAAATAAGATGTGCTCGCGTTTTAGTATTCAGACAACTTCGACAGTGTTCTCAAACTGTGCATTTCACTTTGTAATTAAAAAAACAAATTCCAAAGAAATGGCCGAAAGCTCTGGCATCAAGGATCCGTCGTCTAATCTAGATGAACATCTGATGTCGGCTCCTGCCGCGGATATCTCTCACGTCGAACAAGGGGAGGCAAAGCAGTCACAGCCCACTGTTCGAGACAATGTCCTTGCCTTTTGCATTGTGTTTTGCCAATTGGTTCAAGTAAGCCAATTCTTCCTCATCTCGATCTGAATAACACTCTTCAGTCCAGAGCAGAGCTAAATGAAAAGGCAGGCCATACCGTACGGCGCAGGACTCATAGCAGCCATTGACATACCTAAAGCAATTGGAGCACCTCAAGACAAGGCCGTCTGGATTGCAGCATCATACCCGTACGAAAGTCTCCGCTTGCTTTCAAGTAATGCAAAGTGCTAACAAGATAGATTAACACAAGGGGCATTTGTTTTAATAGGGGGCCGGATGGGCGCTGTTCATGGACACAAGAACACTATGCTTGTCGGTGCATGTATCTATGTTTTGTTTCATCTAATCACAGGATTCATGAGAACTGCTGACACTGTTATTGTTATGCGTGCTCTCAGCGGTGTTGGTGGAGGAATCATGGTTCCCAACCTCGTTGCTATGCTCACCATCACTTTTCCTCCAGGCCTCATGCGGAATGTGTGGGTTGGTATGTTTGGTGCTATGGGCCCTGTGGGTGCAGCTGGCGGAACCGTGTTCCCTGGCTTTTTCGGCCAATTGACGGATTGGTGGTGGCTCTTCTTCTTCTTGTCAGTTTTGGCGAAGGATATTTTGGTGTAGTAGAAGCTAACGCGCCAACAACAGGGCTATATTTGGTGCTGTCGTTTTTGGCGTAACCTCATTCATTCTACCTCCCGACGGCGTGCCCATGGATGCGACCGGTACAGTTGATTACATTGGAGCCTATTTTGGAGTTGCCGGCTTGGTATTATTTAACTTTGTCTGGACGTTAGTTGCAATACTTGTTTTCCATTAAAATGCTAGCTGCTAATAACATGGTAAATAGGCAAGCTGCTGTTGTTGGCTGGGAAGAGCCCTATGTGTATGCTCTCCTCATTGTATCAGTCTTGCACTTCGCGATTTTCTTGATATGGGAGGGAAAGTTTGCAAAAGAGCCCATCCTTCCACTTGGCATTTGGGCTTCTCCGTCGTTTGGACCAATGGTATTGTCTGCGTTTATGTCTTTTATAGGAGTCGGAATCTTCCTCTACTATGTTCAAATTTGGAACATTGAAATCCGTCACTATTCCAACCTCCTTACTGCAGCAGCCAATTCAGCTTTTGCCATCGTCGGCACATGTGGCTGTTTCGTCAGCGCTATTGCCGTGCGCTATCTACCTGCTCAGGTAGTCATGGCTACTGGTGCAGTGGCTGCTGTAGTTGCTGGGGTCATCTTTGCTACTATGCCAGCACAGCAGGCATACTGGGCCCAATGCTTTCCCGCATTCATTATCATGGGCTTTAGCCCCGACTTCATCTTTACGGCGACGCAGATTATCACTAGCAATAGCGTTCCGCGAAGACACCAAGGAATTGCTGGTTCTTTAATGGGAACCATTCAGATGTATGGCCTCAGTACTGGACTAGGGTTTGCTGGGACAGTCGAGCGATATACGAATGATGGCGGTCGCGACCAAGTTGGAGGCATTCGCCATGCTCTGTATCTTACGATCGGCATGGCGGGCGCCTCTGCACTGATATCCCTACTGCTAATTCGGATCCCGAAGGACCAACGTGAGGGCTGGGAGAAGGAAGAAGAAGCAACAGCGTCGGCGTAGTTACCTGCATCAATGTTCGTTTACAAACAAGAACAGTTTGAGGTACTTGGCGATACTACTACTACTTCCGCCTTCACTAATGAAAGACGTTGAAAATTTTTAGGGTATTCAAGATAAAGAGAGATAGATACATAGAGATATTACTGCGCATTGAATCCTTTAGATCCTGGTATTCTTAAATCGGTTACAGGCTAACGACTGGCCGTATTGAAAAACATCAAGTTTATACTATTTGTACTTGCAATTAGTAAAGATATGCTGCCTTGCATAAAAAACACACTCAAAAAGAAAAACAGGTACCCGAGAAATTATGGAACTGTTATAGAGACCTTCAATATCTGCTTCGATATACGACTGTGAGCTCTCCAATTGTAATCAGCAGTAGCCGCCAGTAGCCCATATGCGTGTACTTCACATGCCCAAATGTTCAAAAAGACGCAGAGGTTATTGGTTTACACACATACAATGTAAGGCTCAAAGCAGTGAAAACCTATTAGTAATTGTTGAAGCTCCAAAACCTTGTATTCGCCGTATAGGCGGTGCTGACAAACCTCAGCGGGGTTTTAAGTGGCTATCGCTCTTTGCGGATGTCCGAGGCGGATTATAAGCCTGATATGCCAAGCTAATGAGAAATAGCTTCCTTGGTCCTGTGTACTAGATCGCGGTGATAAGTATGTAATTACGGACAAGAGATCCTTCGAGTGTCATTTATGCGATACCTCAGGCAAAGGCGCGTTAATTCAGATAAATGTAGATTGGCGTAGGATCATGTCCGCATGTCGCTATATCTATTCCATGTCCAAGCCAGTGCTTGCTATACTGTGAAAGACAGAGATGAATGAGACTACGATGCACAACAACGCATAGCTCACTGACGCTACTACCGTGATATTAGGGTGCAGCTTCTATTCGCGGATAATTTGGGCAAGGTGGCCTTAGCAACAGAAAACTCGAGTGTCAAACTGGATCCCTCGCTTTCGTCTAAGGGAGCTGTCCAGGTCTTTACTTCCTCGTTACTGCCAATTGCTACGTTGACTTATGTTGACTTCTAAGATTGCTGACTCGAACAGCAGTATGCTAAGACTGTCACCACTTGGCGGTAGAAAGACCCTTATGCTGATATCGCTTAAAAGCTAACTGCTTCGTGATTCTACGATTAAACTGTTGCTTTCTATACTCCGCAGCTCGGCTAGCTAACAATCCTTCGTTGGCGACTTTCCGCATATATCGTCGTGTGAAAAGTGATGAGTGCGTCACAGGTTCTTTTCGTGATACAGCGATGCCGTGTGTCTCAAGCTATCAAAGTCGTAAAAGGCCTCCTTAGCATTCAAAATTTCCAAATAAATTTCTAATACAGTTAGTCTACAATTTCTTTTTCTTAAAAAAAAAAAAAGATTGCTTGGTGAGACTTACTGGCCACGTTCCACCGTGTACAAAAGTACTGTAGTAGCCACCTAAAGGCATTGATCTTCTCTTGTATACCTCTATCTGGCTTGCCTTGTACCCCTTCCATAGCTACTATTGTAGCTTGGTATAAAGTTTGCATGAAGAATATGGGAAGGCCTTCTTCAGGGGCAACCCCACCTTCAAAGTCTTTCCGGAGAGCTGATGCCAAGCGTCCCATGACTTCCAATGCCCGTTGAGTCTCCGGAAACATGCCGAGGCACGCATCCCTTGTAGTACTCAGACGAACTTGCTGCCACTGCTGATTTTGGAGTAAAAATATTCCACTGCAAAAATTAACGAATGCATCATTAGCGCACAGGACTCTACTCACCAATAGGAAAACATGGTTTGGCAGCAAAATGATAATCTACGAGTTGCATGCTCTTGTTCCGCAGCATTGACTTGAGCTTCGAGCGTACGACGCAATTGCTCCGTGTCTCCTACAAGACAAAGTAAATTCTCTGTGCCAGGCGTTTCTATAGCTGCTGCAAGTCGGAGGGCTTGACTTGTCAAGTATGTTGCTTGAGCTAGCCGAGCAAAACTACCTGTCTTGAGGTGAAAGGCGGCAGAGATGGGTATAGCATCAGGCGGCATTATGTCCTAGGAGGATATCAATTATTAGTGATGTTCAAGCCTAGATTTGATCTGAATATGAAGTTTCGTACCCCGTCCAAGAAAGATTGGTCATCTACAGGAAGATAGTAACTGATCTCTGGATCGCCTGTAGCTAGACGCCTTGAAGGATCGCCGAAGTTCAGAAATCTGCATCACAAGTTAGTGCAGAGTTCTCCTAAGGTTAAATGAGAAATGAAAGAGTAATTCACCGATCTAGCGCCAACACTGCCCACCAGCTTCTTCTTTTCTCCTCTACTTCCATCCATGACCTTTTAAAGTCGCTGTTGTCCGTCATCAACTTATCCAAACCCAAAGCAATGCCATATCTGGCGCAGGCGCCGACGGTCAGATAAGCCGCCGGGTAAATTGCATGTCCTATTTCATACAGGGCGATAAAAATTGCTGCTTGGAGGACATGCAATGACATAAGGCCAGCTGCCTCTATCTCAGAGAGATATCGCTTCGACGTCCTGTAAAGCGCTGTCTTTTGACTGCCGCCATTGTGAATCGCAGTTGTGCAATACAGCTTCATACATAAGGCTAACAATGAGCCTTCCGCTTGTCGGGGAAATAATGGGTTGAGTGAAGCATTAAAAAAATTATTGCGGCATACTATTGGTAGCCACGAGGCATCGTGTGAGAACAACACTGCCGCTATTTCGCGAACCTGCTGAGTGTCTCCGACATGGGCCGCAACATCACCGGGGATCGAAACACAGGGAGGAGGGATTTTTAACTTGATGCCGCGAAATAGTTTGGGCGCTAGAAATTGAACGGCTCTTGCTGTATCAAAGGTAGAGTCTAAATCCAGCCTTTGATCCGGTTGTTGCGGGTGATAGTCGTCGGCTACCGATGAAGCGTCGTCCCAAACTATTTCTGGTGTATACGAGCGTTTGGCTGGTAGCTTTGGATAGCTACAGCGAATCTCTTTGCGCATACATAATTCACAGGTCGGAAGGACTCGATCGCATCGCCTTTTACCATGGCGACACGCATGACAAGCGACCCGTGAATGAGCTGCAGTGATTTGCGACGTTGCCATAGCTAAATAGTGATGAAAGCTCGATAAGCGTTGAGGCCGCTAAGTTATGTGGTCTCCGTGGTTGGCGGACAACGCGACAGCTACGGCCGCGGGAGGCTGACATTCATGGCTACCATAGGTTATTGATTCTTCCATGTCATAAGCCTTCAGATGTTGATTGTTGAAATGTGTGCATGTAGACTAATCATTAATTGCAGATTATTAAACATACCTAGGTAGACAACATCGACAAGTGGTGGAGGCTAAAACTGCCCTTGGTCAAGGTGGCTGCTAAATTCCACCGCAGTCCAGCGCAGCCAAGGACGCCTCGTCAGCCAGTAAATGCTCGAAGTTTAGTCCGAATTTTGATCAGCGATTCATATTAAATGAGATATATCGCCTTACTACACCGAGCTCATGAGAATTAAAATTTTATGTTAAACTGACTGAGCCACTAAATTTTATATGCCTAGAACAATTTTCGCCTGATTTGAGCATGTCTTTGTGAAATTTTACTAGGCTATAATCAGATGAATTGGTTCTTACTTTTTCTCAAAGCGAAGTGGTATTTTGCGGCTCGCAATTATAGTCTAGTAATCCATAGGCAAGAGCGCATTTGCCTCGCCAGGTTGCCAGGAGAGCAATGACTTAATGAGACGCAAGTCTATTATCCTAGCTAACTGCATGTCTCTCAACTATATGTTGGACGCCAGTGACAGTGTTGTAAGCTTAGCCAGTGGGTATGGCATAAATGCTATTCGAAATATGCAAATGTATAGCAAATTTCAGGAAAATGTTACTTTTCCGCCGCTAATCCCAATTCGAGACTACTTTTTCTTATGAAATAGCTGACTATTAAGCAGAGAACCTCTAGGATATCCATAACTTGACGTGTAAAATGACATTGCACCATTCTATAGCGCTACACATTCCACCGTCTCTCCCACTACAAGCCTTTCAAAATGCATACATTATCGGGCCTACACAGAATAAATTGAATACGCATTTTCGATAATATGTTTTGAAAAAGATCTAATTTTATATACACGGCTCGTGATGCACATAACTAAGACACTTCCGAGACATGTTATCCACTCGTAGGCGTGGGGGCGGACTTCCACCGAGACCTCACCGAAGTCATGCGTGATAGGCTGGCCACTTTCTTAGGACCACAGTTTCGCTATTTCGCCCAAATAGTAACCAGACAATGGCATGTTTATGAAATAAGAATAAAATCAAGTATCCCGAGATTATATGCGACCAAACTAAAGCCAAAATGGAATAGTGGGCGCAGGTGTAACTATCTTGGCCGCTGTGTCAACAAACCTTCTCTTGTGAATTGCCTTTATAGAATTGGCTCGTTAGATTTCATTGGTATTAGGAATATCTAGAATATGGGCTACCGAGTATTGTGGCGCTTTTTGCGTCAGGTTCGTAGTCATGATGAAGCCATACCAATAGATCCGCATACACGTATATGTCACAAATCATTAAGACTTCGTAAGCGTAGCGTCAAATCATTTTTCGACACACTGTCATATATCATGAAATTATTGTGAAGCATCGAGTCATACTAAATAGAAATATGCACATGTTCTGCCGGCTTGTTCTCCTCAGCTATCGATTGGTAGCAGCGTCGTATATCTATACGCCACGTATTCAGCTTACAAAGTATGCCATGCAATATTACTAGCGTATGTCAGGTAACTATTACTCATGAGTTAATGACTGTAGCCAAGGCTTCTATACTGAATCGTGTAATAATTGATCTATTGGCAGAGTACTGAGGTTGGTTTTCTGTCAGCTAACCAGTATTCGGATGCAAATGTTTTCTAGTGATAGAACACCCTTGCTGCGTGCTATTTGCCAGATATCACCGAAATTTTACATGTGCGGCTGAGAGCTAAATCACTTAATGGCTAGGATACGATGTCTTCAAACCAATCCCCGTAGGCCACGCTTCATAGCCCAATTTTAACCGCGTAATTCGAGAGCATCATCACATCCACTTTTGACATGCATCTTGACGTCTTGTCGGACTTTACGCACTACTACCACCTTTCAGTGTACAACAGCTGTAGCATATGTGGAGACTTTTCCCTTACGTATCTCATAAGTTGCTACAGGCAGGGTACTATTAGCTTGTTTACTTGACTCGTGATACAGCGTCGCATGGATGTTGACCAGCCTTGCGAGCCTCATAAGCTACGCGCCGACTAGGATCTATGTTCAGCTTCAATGACTGGATACGCCACGTCTGTCATCAGTGCAGCCTCATATGCATTGACACGAAGTCTACGCATTAATACGTGGCTATAACCCTGCAGATGAATAGTAATGGGTATATGCTGTATTTGTGTATAATTAATTATGCCCAGTCTCAGGTATAAGACCTGACTTCGCTGCCTTTCTTCTATATTCGATGATGCATATCAAGCAACACAACAAGGACAATAAAATGTTCAATCGCTTTTCTCCTGAGTGCACTCTTCCCTCCAATGAAACGTTTAGTGGGTTTGTCTCTGGGCCAAACGCTAGATCTACCCTTAGTATCGTCTGGAGCTGTATCAGTATCATCATTTTGTCAACATGGTCTATCCTGCACCTCGACGTCCCCGCCCATGTTACCCCAAAAACTTTCGGGCAGTCAATCTGTAGGAGTGTATATCTTCTTTGGAGGAAGATTTTTTGGATGGGGCTGAAACTCTTTTCTCCAGAGTTTGCAGCAACAGGCTGCGCGAGGAAGATTTTTGCTACACGCTCTAATTCAGCGGAACTGCAGCGGCTTGCGCGCATTGATGGTGTTATCTGGAGCTTGACGCATACTATCCTTGTCGATATGGGCGGTATCGCTCTACGATTCCCCGATCCCCCAAATCGCACGTTAACTGGCGAAGACATACCAACCGCTGCGCCCCGCCCAGAGCCCGTAACTGAATCAGCATCCGAGGCCGAAATAACGAATTTCATTGAGAGGTTTTGTCGAAGACAAGAATTAATTGCATGGTATTGTGGGAAAATACCATGGAAGCTACATGGTCCTCATAATCATTTTGCTCGCATGATGATGAGGGATCCCGATTTGCCAATATCGATTCGAAAAGATGTCGCCGCTCTCGCTGGAAACATCTGGATACTGGACTCTATTCAACTCAAAATTGCGAGGCAGAAGGGTATTATAAAAATGCCAAATATTACGGAACAAGAAATCAATGATAAGAGCAAATCCGATGGGCTCGTCAAGCTAATAGCCATTCTTCAAGTCCTGTGGCTTGTGATTCAGCTGATAGCCCGATCCATTCAGAATCTTCCATTTACTCAGCTAGAAATCACAACAGCTGCATTTGCAGCTACAGCAATTATTATATATTGTATTGATTTCATTAAACCGAAAGATGTCAATATACCTTTCTATGTGGACGTTTCGGAGAAAGTTATAGTTCAATACAGAGACTTTGTTGAAATTGCTCAAGCAGCCCCGTTCGCATATGTTCAGGGCAAGCGGTATTACATGCCGACTTCTACTATACATGATCTATTCAAATACCAGAAACCACTCGAGCCAAATGGAAAATGCAAAGAAGGCCTATGTGACCGCTGCAAGCGGTGCAAGCGTTGCAAATGGTGTAGAATGCGGGTAGATGAGTCAGCCGAAGATGAAAAACATCAAAAGTGTTGGAAATGCAAAAAGTTCAGACTTTCCCCTTTAGCAGCTGATATTTATTCTTTATTGATTGGCTTTTTCTCTGCTACGTCGTTTGGAGGTGTTCACCTCTTTGCATGGAATAATCAATTTCCCACAAAAGTTGAACAACTTCTATGGCGAATCTCGGCACTTATGACTATACTTTTACCTTATATATACATCTCTACTCATCTCCCATTTCTTGGAAAACCAGTGAAGGACATACGAGCAGATACAAGAAGGGGAATGAGAATAGGCCTGTTTTGCATCGCGGTTTGCTATGTTCCCTGTCGATTGTTTCTCCTGACTGAGAGCTTCAGGTCTCTCTACTATTTGCCACCTGAAGCTTTTATATCGACATGGGCAGGCGACTTTCCGCACCTGGGATAAAAGAAGAAGAATATGAGAATTCATGTTGGAGTATGATTCATCGATCGATCGTTCACTCACTGTTTTGAAGCCTTTCTCCCTCTCCACCTCCAACTTTCACCTCTACTCTCTTCCTTTTTAAAGGTATTGGTTCTTGGAAAAAGCAAGAAGTAGCAGTCTTGTTGCTTTGTTATCACTCTTTTGACTATGTTTTTCTTTTAAATGATGAAGGCAGGTAATCTTAGGCTGGGCTAGGTGTCAAAGAATACGGTGGCAGCTGTCGGTTATATTCACTGTTGTCGATCATCTATGCCTTCAATTATCTACTATATAATATAGCACCGAAAGTATATATGAAAAAAATAGATCTTTTCCTTCCACATGTGTCTCGCTCAATGCATGTGCTTGAAGACTTTCGATATGCTAGTAACCATGTATTTATTAATATTAAGCAACCACTTGACCTTTGAGGATGATGTTTTCTTCTTCTTTGAAGCCCCCCAAGCCTTTACAGACGGCTGAGGAGACTTAATGTTCAAAATAAGTAGAGTGTGACAACTAAAACAATGCTTTAACACCTTAAGGAATTATACCTCCACTCCTTCTAATATCTGCTCTGAAACCTTCCATAATGACCGAGCCAATTCTTTATTGCGAGTCCTTTCTGACGCCTGAACAATCTTCCCTGGTGCGTTCAAGAACTGGCCCTTGTACCGGTCAAATTCTTTTGCTACTTCCAGTGCAGTTGCACAAAAAAGCGGCGTCAAAGCGCCTTTTGCGGGACTTTTCATTACCAGTTTCAAAACTGGCTTTAACAAGCCGGGGAAAACGCCCATGCCGCCATCAGTTGCAACTGGCCCAGGGTCAAGTGTAAGAGCTATGATCCTATATCCTTGTTCAGTTAGATGGCCTTGAAGCTCTCTTGTAAAGAGTGCATTTGCCAATTTGCTAGTGCCATAACGTTTGAAGACTGCTTTGCGAGAGGTGTAATCGCTCGGATTGGCAGCTCCAGGATCACTGAAATCCTTAATAGTTGCAAAGTTGTTGCTGCTTGAGGCAAATTTCTCAGCCATAGAGCTCACCTAGTAAATATAGTTAGCAAACCCATTATCAACAGTTCAATTTTAAGGAGACATACAGTAACTATTCGAACATCAGAGCCTGGCAGGTCTGCCGTTGCCTTGAGCAGTGGTAAAAGTTTATTGGTGAGGGCAAAGTGGCCGAGGTGGCTAAATAGAAGCACCTTATTGTAAGAAAGGAGAATGAAATCCAAAACAGAAGATCTAATTAGCATGTTTATTACTCACTTTACCGCAATTGTCTGTTCAAATCCGTCCTTTGTGGTAACAAAGTCTTCCGCTGCAACGCCTGCATTATTGACTATAGAAAATTATTAGTATGCTGTCAACAATGACTAATAGATGCAGCCTTACTTAAAATATCAAGTCTAGTTTCGGCAATCGACAATACGCTTGCAGCTTTGATGACATTAGGTAGCGATGATAGATCCAGTGGCAGCCACTCCAGAAGCTCCTTTGGAATCGACGGATTCTCAGAAAGAATATTACTAATCGCTTCTTTGGCTCGAGATTCAGATCTTGCCCCTATATATACTTTGGCGCCATGCAACGCAAGTTGTTTAACTGTTTCAAAGCCAATTCCAGAGCTAGTTCATTCTTATTAGCCGATTATTAGGGATTTAGAGATTTGTCAACGACTCACTTTCCTCCAGTTACTAGTACCACTTTGCCAGAGAGATTAGGAATAGAAGCCTCATTCCACGCCATGGCTTAGAGATCTGAATTTTTGCACGTATCAGTTATAAAGAAAATCTTTGTGTCGGATTAACTAGTCAAATCAAATTTTCTGCTCAGATCTTCGAATCGGCGCGTGGATATGTCAAATTCGGCTTATAATCACTAGAGATGTTGTGCTATGAAGCCTCTCTATATATTATACTATCTTTTAAGCTATATACTGTCTCAGTGGAATTCTTGACTACAATAAACCATCTATAATCGCTTGAAGTGCAATTGGAGAGTAAAGTTTCCCTTATGGAGTGTAGCCGAAATTACACCTACCCAATGAGGGCAAATTGGTCAGCCAGTTTGGCGGCAGAAGAGTAGCTTGACATGCATGACCAATACGTACTCCCTAAAGCTGATGATAATGGCGCTAGAAGCTCCACAATTCGGAAAAAGTTACCGCTATTTTGTCAGTCTTAATTCATGTAGATGCTTGCTTTATTAGTTCTTCTTGCTCATTAAAGACAAATGACCAATAAGATAGGACGGCTATTAATTGACTTCTCAAATGGGAATTGTACATCCACTAGAATAGGAAATAGGTCCCTTGCTACACACAGGAAACTAGCCGACTTTAGATAGAAGGGAGATATGCCATGGGTACAGAAGCGTAAGGAAGTATGCTAGTATTCCTATAGTAAACGAATAACTTCTCATATTTTATGATTCGGCTACCGAATTTCCCCAGCTGCATCCGTTTCTAGTAAGTTCTGCCAAATACCGTTAATATCTTCTAGAAGCGTCTGACTATGCAGGTTATCTTTATAAAGATCATCGTCCGCTGTTGCGAGGCATTGCGCGCAAAGCTCTCGTGCCTCTGCATTTCTTTGCCGCCATTCAAGCTCTTGGATGAAGTTCTTTGCTGTGATCAAAGTTTCTCTGTGGTTGGGCCCAAGGACCTCTGTTTTATTTCTCAAGTTGAGTCTCCAAAGGGAAAACGCTTCCTCCAATGTTTCCTCACTTTCGCTTAGCATTACGGCTACATTCGCCTCAGTGGCAAGTGTGTCTGGGTGAAGATTGCCGAGTAACTCTTTTTTGGCGTCATAGGCATTCCGCAGTAACTTGATGGCTTCCTCACTCTTGCCTTGGTCGTCGAGGATATCAGCAAGATGAGCCATGCAGTTTAACGTATCATTATGTTTTTTGCCAAGAACGCGCTCGCTGCGAGCCAGAGCTTCACGCTGCATGGTCTCTGATTCAGCATAATCGCCAGTCAAAGCAATGACGGTAGCAAGATCACTCAAGCTGTCAATCGTCCTGGGATCATCATCACCCAAGATTTCACGCCTGTTTTCCACAACGCGCTTTAGAATCGGCAGAGCCTCTACGTCCCGGTAAAGGATGCCCATAGTCCAGCCCAGTAACCCCATACTCGCCATCGTTTCCACATGCTTTTCACCGAGATAACTACTATTTATCTCCATCGATCGCTCAAATCTCAGTCGAGCTTCGTCATAATTGCCGTTCCAATGAATATACCTTCCAGAAGACATAAGCAATTTCGCTCTGGCTAATTCCGAATCTTTGGTGGTCTTTTTGAATTGATGTTGAAGAATGAGCTCAGCATGAGGAAGCAATATTTCTCCGAGTTCAAAGTATTTTGGCCCAGGCTGAGATGACGGCTCAGGAAATTGAGAGGCAATAGACTTTAATGCTTCGAAAGCCCATTTATCCACATCTTCAGGAACCTCTTCCTCTAGCCACCACCTTGTTGCTAACTGTACAAGGCGATGAGTGCTAAATACAGAATCATTCTCATCAATGAATGAAAAGGCCTTCAAAAGCGCAGCTGCTTCTTGAAAATCAAAATCATCTTCAAGTTCGTCTTCATCTTGCAAGAGTATAGCAGGAATTCCCTGATGCTGGAAAAAGTTGATGAGACACAACAAGTCTGCAGCTCTTCGATTTGAGTCTCGTATGGATTCAAATGATAGTTTCCACGTTTTTGCCACCGATTCCAACGTATTTTCTGGCCGCGCATGCTCAGAGAACTCGTAACTGAGAAATCTCGTCTTGCTTGCATCACTTTTCCGGTACTGCTTCAAATACTGTTCAACAGTTCTTTGCCGCTTTACCATGAAAGCAATTGCTTGAGTGATTGCAAGCGGAATATATTCAAGTTCTTGGAGGAGTTCAAAGATCAGTTCTTCAGAACAGTTCTCTCGCAGGCGCTTTCTAACTAGGCTAAGCCCCTCTGCCTTTCCTAATTCATGAATCATGATAGGAATTTGGGGGTTTGCCACGTCGAATGCCACATCCCGACTTCTTGTCGTGAATAGTAGTGAACCATTTTGACAATGTGCTATGCACTCAGAGGGACTTTTGCCGACAGTCATTTTTCCACGGAAAAATGCGCCCTCATTATCCACATTATCAATAACCATGAGCCATGGGCCAACGTGCCGAAATTCGAGCCAATTCTTTAACAGTAGTGCCGCATCAGACTTAGCACCATCTGGAGTAGTTATACCACATTCGCCAGCAATTCGATTGAATGACTCTTCGAAACGAGCCACTGTAGCAGCGTTTACCCATAGTATGGAACATCTGTCTTTATTACGTCTTCGGTAGCAGTACTCTAAGGCTACTTGGGATTTACTTTAGGTGTATTAGAAAAATCGCCATCGTTATTGAGAGAGGTAAACTTGCCCTATGCCGCCTAGACCACAGAGGGCTGCCTTTGGTTGACTTCCTCCTTGAACTGCGAATGCTTGATCAATTTCAGCAAAAATCTCGTCCCGCCCAACAAATGAGGGGTTTCTGTCGAACGGTACTAGCCAGAGTGGATCGGGATATGGGGGTGGCTGCTGCTCGACTTTGAGATTGTTGAAGTTGTCGATTACTTGGTGGAACATCAAAGTCTTGGTGTAACTTTCAAGTGACTGGGCAATTTCTTCAATTTTTTTGTCATAAGTCAAACTCTTAATTGCCTTTATCTTCCGCTCCCAAGAAGAATCGTCGGTCGACGGAAGGGCCTTCTCAATGAGCTTGTCCAGTCGCTGGGTGTCTGCCAAACAGCCCCTGACTACTGGCGCGAGTGCCTCTTGAGCCTCCTTATCGGTTAAGCCATTATCTATATTGCGCTGAATTCTTTTCAAGCCGTCGAGTATAAGGGGCAGCTCTGTACGGATCTGCTTAAAAGCTCTAGGAGTATCATCAATGGTAGAGCTAAAATCGGCAACACGGGTTGCAACTTTCGCTCCTAGCTCAATAAATTGAAGTATAGTGCCAGCTAGACTGACTGCGGTAATAGGATCCATGTGGCAGCAGGCTTCATAATTTGAGCAGAGGCCTTATGCTTCGGCAGGTTTGCTTGCGGGGTTATGAGTAGCACTTGTAGCAGACAATAGAAAAGAGATCGTGGGAATCGTTTGCTCTATTTGAGAATTAGTATGCACAGGACTTCTTGGCTAGCGGGGTTTGTTTCTGATGGCTCCTAGCAAATGGCAATTTCAGCCTCTTAATTTATGCCTCAGGCCTGAGGAGAGACCTAAATCGTTCCATCCGCCGTAAACAAGTGTTTCCAGCCAGTGCAATGCAATTTATTGCAGTGGGTACATTGACCGAATTAGTCTGTAGTGCTGGCGATTATTATTAAGCATGGAATGCATTTGTTTTCAATCAGAGGGTAGCGGCTAATTACTGGCTGGACAATAGCTATGAGTGTCTTGAAGTCGAGTGTTTTTGTCTCAAGAATTCTTCAACCATTTATAGATTGATTACATGAGACCAGCTATGTAACCCGTAGACATTTAATTCGGCACTGCAATCTATCATACTACTGCTAACCCCTCCTCGTACTCAAAATTGCGCATCCAAACATTGCCATGAATTGTACAAGGATGTGAAAAAATGTGAATGAAGATAAAATTGCGCAATGTTTTGTAAACATCTCTATTCAGTTCATGGTCGATATTTAACCTTCTATTCTTGATTCTGGACCGTATATGGAGCTGTGTACGTACACGCTTCTAATGGCGAGTAACCTTGATATTTTCACCCCATCAGCCATTCATCAACAAGAGAGGCTATCCTTGCATCCCTTCAAGTATTTTTTGCTAACGCGTGATAGTATAAGAGCATGCTATATCAGTTCGTAACCAGACATACCAGGCAACCTAGGCCTACCTGGCAGTCTAAATAAGAATAACCCTAATAAATTTGATTCAGGCACCCCGTAGTAAATTCGCACATAAGCTAAAGCTTTTTGAAAGCTCAGTCTTGAGGAATTTGCCGAAAGTATGATTGCAGAGCATCAATCGTAGCGCCTCCAGCGACAGCTCCACAAGTACAGCGTCTGTGTCATAGAGACAACAACTTGGGTAAGAAAATATGGATTTATTCTGCTATTATGCGTACCGGATGCTAGGTATACTAGATTCGTCCAGTGGCGGCCAGCATTCGTCACCTTTTACTATTTAATTCACCACTAATGAATGTACCCATAGACAATGATAGGAAGAGGACCATCAGAACAAACAATAGAATCACCCCTTTCCCCTGGCTGCACTTAACCCTTTTAGGCTGCTGCTCTCCAATTGGCCATCATCCAGCTTGTGGCGCTCACCATCCCCAATGAAGACGCTGCTCTCCTACTCGCTCTGGCAATATATCTCAATTTGCGCTTTTACGTCCTCGTGGATTCGAAAATGCCACATTTCTACGGCATCGATCCCAGAATTGGCGGACTTTGCAATGCCCAAAGGGTCGGAGATTACGCAAATTCCGGATGGCGATGAAACTATTCTTGGTCTCTGCCTTGTCAAATAGCTATAAAAGAGAATGGAAGTGAACGGTGTTAATCCTGATTTCCAGCAGCACTCCCATCACTTGAACTCTACTTCAAAATTACATCTCAGATAACCCAGAAAGAAAATTTCTACATATCATTGCCCGTCGCTCCATATACCCAACATGTCTGACCAGAAGAAATTGTGTGCCAACGAGCGCGCGATGATCCAGAAACGAGAGCTCCCGCTCTTGATCACCAAAGAGCTCTGCGCAGGCCGAACTTATATTGTCACTGGTGCCAATATTGGCCTTGGTCTAGAAGCTGCTCGCCACCTAGTAGGCATTGGGGCCGAAAAAGTCATTTTGGCAGTGCGCAATCTTGAAGCTGGCGAGGAGGCTAAAAAGGATATTGAGGAGTCAACGGGAATCAAGGGCGTTGCTGAGGTCTGGCACCTAGATCTTTCTAGTTTCGCATCCGTACGTGCGTTTGCATTCAAGGCCATTGAGGCACTTGGACGCATCGAGGCTATCATTGAAAATGCAGCTGTTGCTAGCACGCATGGGGAGGCGGAAGGCCATGTCATAACAATGACAGTTAATGTTATCAGCACCTTTCTTTTGGCCATTCTTCTGCTTCCAAAACTGCGCTCAGATGCAGCCAAGTTTGGATACACTCCGCGCATAAGCATTGTCACTAGCGGTACTGGTCTTGATTTAGGAGAATATTGGGCAACGATTGCCGAAGATCCGCTGGTGAAAATGGATGCCGATACTGATTTGGGAATGAAGAGGTAGGTCAAGAGCCGTCCCCCCCCCCTCCTCTCTACTACATTATGTTACTGGATTTTACGATTAATAACGAGTATTATTCTAGCTATCCTGCATCGAAGATGATGGAGATCTTGGCAGTCCGTGAGATTGCAAAGCTACTTCCGGTTGCTCGCGGCGGAGTCATCATTAACTCAATCAACCCGGGCCTATGCGTGACTAACCTCGCACGAAATGCACCACAAGAATTCAAAGACCGCTTAAAGGGCATGTGGGATAAGGCTGGTCGAACTGCCGAATGCGGTAGCCGGACCCTTCTGGCTGGAGGCGTTGGAGGCAAGGATAGCCACGGTTCCTATATGGATGATTGCGTACCATCAGAGTAAGTGTTCCAGAATGAACTGAATGTTTCCATAGTACTGTTTGTTTATATACTGATGCATATTATAGCGACCAAATACCGGAGTGGATGGATGCAAAAGCAAACAAGCAAGCCTGGGACAGCATTGCTAGAGAGCTTGAAAAAATTGAGCCAGGTTCTGTTTCAAAGGCTTTTGAGTAAGATTGCAAAAGCTGATAAGCTTAGTACATAGTTCTGTATAGGTTTCATGAAGCCAATTGAATCCCTCCGTAGTGAGAGACTCTGTAGTATAATGCCAAGCTTTCCTGTTCATAAAAATCGTTGATCCAAGGGAATTTCGAAAGAGCTCCAATAATATCGGCCCAAGTGTTCAGTTTTAGTATCTGCATTATTTCCCAAGTCTTTGGGATAAGCCAAGTATCATGGCTTGGATCCTGTAGAATAACAGCAGCTCCCAAAAATACAAGCCATAATAGAAGCTCTGAATCCTCATCACTTGGCTTTACACTAGCTTCCTTGCGGATTATTTGAGACAGGATGGAGTTCTCCGTTACGCGACGATCGAGGCCGCATAAGAAAGAGCTGATTATCGTCAAGAGGCCTAAATGCGCTATTCTCTGGGTGCGATTTAGGGAGCGCGACGAGCTCAATGGAGCATATTTGAGGAGGTTATGGCCGATCCAGATGTGGCTTCTTAAAAACTCTGCCGTAGGTAGCTTTGAACGTTCACCAGCGCTCGCCTCATTAACAAGCGTAGATAGAGCAACCACGCTGTCCCAGAGACCACAAAGCTTGGTGCCAAGCAGTTTTCGAAATTTTTGATCAGATATAGCGGAAGGAATGTTCAAATCTGGTGTAGGAGATATAGCCAATCTCTCCATCCCCTTTGTATTCTCAAAGATGTCTATATCCAATTTCGGAGGTGATCCAAGTCGGAGCGCATAGTCAAGATCGGCTCTACGCATTTTTAGCTATTGCATCCACTTCCATTATAAATTCATAGAGTAGATAACGGACCGATATATCTTCGTCATTATTTCAGGCTTTTCTGAGCCGACGCGGCCCAAGCCACCTCGCATCTCGATCATTCGATGAAGGCCTGAGAGGTGGATTATACCGCGGTCGTAGCGGCCACGAGTGGACTCATACGATGATAGGCTCATGACTACGGCCATTGTGGGATACGTAATTCGTTCGCCGCGAGATATACGCTCGTTAATAAGACGGAAGACCTGAGTGATGTGGTGCGTTGCAGAGATATTAGCTTGTGGCGAAGCTTTGGTGCATTCGAGAACCAAGGCTAAAGCGCAATGATAATCTACAAGTTTCAATTCCGTATTAGCCAGGTGGTGACAGTGAATAGAGGGATATGAGACTTACATGCTTGGTCTGTGAATATAAGTTGTAGAAATATAGAACCTTTAACACTGGCTTGGGCAAGAGCTTTGGACAAACTTGGCGCACATCGGGGAGATCGCATGAAAGCCACAGCTATTTATAACATAAGTAATTTGTATTTGCACAACATGGATTCCATGTCAACTAACCGTCGTACAAGAGCACCCGGTCTTTCTGGGCTACATCTATAGGGAGGCTTAAGATGGATACGCAATCGCCTATGATAGGCTCAATCGATGGCAGCACGCCCTCAGTGTCTCTGCGAGGTGGAGCATCCTCTTTACCGTTTTCATCAGACGTCCTTGCAGATGCATGCTTAAGCCCAGTAGTGGTAGATATCTCTTCCGGAACTCGGCGCTCGAAAGCTTTGACACGCGATGGCCGATTGATCTTGCGTCCAAGGTTCCACCCTTTTGCAGCGCGATGGCGGATCAAGGACCGGGTATCGCTGTCGATATCTTTATTATTGTCAATAAATGTGAATTCCATGGCTCTGCTTGCTTTTGTTTGGCTGACATTGGCAGTGTAGAAATTGTAGAGGGCTATTCAGGGAAGAGCATCATTATCTCAGTTGTGTCTCGGAGTTAACAGCCGGCGCTAAAAGAGCAAAATCCAGGAATGAGAACGGGGCGTACAATGGTCCTTTTTAGATTCCTTGCTTGTGAACACATCCTGCTTCTAGAATAATTTCTCCCATGTGTAGGTTAGATATTAAAATCATTTATTTATCTCCGTTTTTGATGCTATAGAAGGCGAGTCGCCAATTATTCAAGTTGACCAGCGCGCATGCTCCAACTGGTGGATTTGCTCTACGAATACGAAGCAATCTCTAAAGAAATAGTATAATCTTTCAACTCTGCATAAATTCACTATCGCTTTCCTGCGTTACATAGAGAACTACAGCAAATACCACGGTTAGTGCTGCCTTGTTATACGGGCCCTTTAAGTCGCTAGGCAATTGAGAGACTCGAATTAAAGCATAAATGAATCCGGGTGGGATGCTGCTGTAACCGGAAAACGTCGGATTGGTTAATTATTATACTAGTGGAATTTATAGGCTAATACTCGAAGACAGAAACTTGATTGATGAATACCAATTTGAAAGTGCTTCAGCAATGCCGTAAGCCGAGGGAAAAGCCCCTCTCAATGTCGAGGTCTACGCGAACGACTCCAACTTTGTTTATGTCGGCTAAAGTGCACTGTATCAAAGTTGCTGGCCCTGAAGGATAAGCGAAGTATAAGGGGTCTAAAGGGAGCCTGGTGATTGTATGATAGGGCCTTTGTGTTAGGAACAGCGCTACAATTGGGGCTACTAGCCTACATGTAATCTTTGCTCTATTAGCGTGACAGGAGAGCGGGATAAGAGTATATCCCCCATGTATATTTGTCTCGTAAACAGAACAGTCAAACAAGACAACTGTTTCATACATGTTTCGTTGCACCCCAGTGCTGCCGCAGCCTAGCGCCAGCAAACCGTTCTGCCATTTCATTGTGTATATATATCTCCCTACTATTTGTTTAACTGCTTGTTAATTTGTTTCAACCGCTTTCATTCATTCTTCGTTTATATCTTATTGTCTAAATTGATTTTAGATTTTGATTTCTATATTGTTTTAATCGTCAAAATGCGTTATTCCTTTGCTCTTGTTGCGCTTGCAACTCTTATTTCTGCATCTCCTCTCCCTGCAAATACAAATGTGAATCCACAAGCAATCACATCAACTAAATGCACAGCCAAGAAAGTGTATGTAATTTCAATTCCGTCTTACCTTGAACTCTCAATGAAAACTCCTATTAATAAAATTATAGAACTATCAAGAGCCACGATATTAATGTTGCCCTACTCGGTATTTGCGGAGGCATTGCAGGCGCAATTGAGCAATGCCAGGGAAATCCTACAAACACAACTGGTGCATCGGGGGGCGCATTTCTGTCGTTAGAAGCTGCAACTCCAGGGCAAACAATTGATATCACGAAGGGCCGATGGGAAGGGTGCATGCGTGCAGCTAGAGCGGTATGCGGAGATAGCCCATTCACAAGCACATGCATTGGCGGCGCGGATATAAACAGAGGAAATGTCAACTTTTCTCTGACGGCACAATAAAAAGTTAGGAAGCATAAAATATAAAATAGTATCCAGCTGGCCTGGAATATTCAACTAAAGGCATATTTTGCACGATTTGTAAATTTGGGAAATTCTTCATCTTAAAATATGTATATAAGGCCAATTCCAAGCACTGATTTAATTATGATCATGGATTTGGAATTATCCATGTTATACGGGCTCTCCATGGTACTTATTTCTATGGATTTACGCCGACTTAGATCTCGTTTTCTTATGTATACTGTGCATTTAAAAAATAGCTATTACCATCCATTAATGCCATCCGCTAAACCTATCTTCACAGACCACAGCCTCAACGATACCTCAGACATATTTAATTCTTTCTTTAAATAAAAGTGCCACTCCACCATTCCACTTCGCCTCTAGAGATAAGATAAGGTTATTAATCGCATCAGTTTTTGATGCCCATTCTAAAGAACCAATTATATATGCAAGTTCGATTGTGCGGGGCATAGCCATACCAAGGTACATGCAGCTTGGGTACGTACATACCAATTCCATCCCATCACTGGACATTGCCTGAGATCATACCAGTCTCACAGCTGCTTGTGTCACGTATCGATATGAATCTGATGTCGGGTGCCCATTGGCTCCTAATGCGGGGTTTATAATGGCGACCACACCGATGATTCACAATAAAACCTCACCGGAGACACCTTCGCTTAACCGTTAAAAGCGTCATCTAAGTGCGGTCAGCAATTCTTGTATATTATCTTTATTCCAAAGCCAATTTTATATGACATTTCAGCCTTGTCATCTATTTGCAAAAGCTTCTCAAGAGTCGCCAATAGGCATAACCGTACTCAGTTCCGTTCACTCGAGGTCTTGAAATTCGTTGCCCTCTGCACGTTTTCAGAAGAAGCAAACGACATACGAATCTCCATCATGTATTTTGAAATCGACCCGCACGGTGACACCTTAATTACTTTTCGAGATGCAAATAGTCATCCCTCTTTTTTATCGACTGCAGGTACAGTTCTTCCAATTGAGGTTACACATATCAAGAAGATTAGGCAAGCAGCTGAATCAGATCCCGTTTCCAACGCTTAAAAAGACCGCTGTCAACGAAATCAGGTATCATTTCAGTTCTTAGAGGCTAACTTGACTATAGATAAAGAGGTCGTTCGTGAAAAGCGATATTTAGTTTCAAAGAAGCATCTTATGCTGGCTTCTTGTCGTGCTACCAAAGTGCTTGGAGGATCTTTCAAAGAAGCTATCCCGGAAGAGGATGGCCGCTTCCATTGGAATTTCGAGCCTATCTTTGACCAAAAGGCTTTTCAAATTGTAATGCAGATTATCCATGGACAAACGCGTGATGTCCCCGTAACGGTAGATGTCGGTTTGCTCGCTCAAATAACCGCTATCGTGGATGACTTGGAATGTCACAATTCTGTTTGGTTCTTTGCTAAAAAATGGCTGGATCACCTCAAGCAAGCTCAATTTCTATACGGAATGTCTGAGGATCTTATGAGATGGGTCTTAATTTCATTCGTGTTCGAAGAGTCAGAGATTTTCAAATCAGTAACAAGTATAGCTATAAGATATGGCATACATATAATCCCTACCTTCGGCCTTCCTATACGATCCAAAATTCTTGGTAAGTTTCCAGACGTTTATTGAGATCGTTAGCTGATCTGGTCAGACGATATTGGTGAGAAACGAAATAGCATAATCCATCATTTATTTGATCGTCTAAAGAATCTGGAATCCCAACTCCTTGAGCAATCGTTAGGATGCAACCAGGGCTGTAGAGCCATGATGCTTGGTACATTCAGCCAAGGGATGAAATTGAACTCGTTTTTGCCTCTACCCCCCTCGCCATATTACGCGTTAAGCATCAATTCAACTCTTCATCAATTGAAGGAAATTAAGGGGGTGGATTATTATTGTCCTAAGGAGGACTGTACCAGTCAACTAAATTCCGGAACTTGGAAACTTGAAAATAGGCCTCTATCAAGACAAAAACCAACCGTTTTTAATCAATCTGGTAAGAAGAACAAAGAGGAGGTACCTTCAGGTTTAGTACGCGATGGCTGTCGCTTAGACTATCATCTCGAAGGAATACTGGATACTACTGATTTCGAAATTGAAGGGCTAGAACTATCTGATTATTTAAGCACCTAAATTAGAATCTCATAGATCCATTACAGTAATAAAATATATGCCTGGTTTCTCAATAGAACCGAGGTACTCCTCATTCGTTTATGCTATATTTGTGGTAGACCTTATACGGCAAAACAATTGAGAGACAGCGCTGAGGATTATATCAACAGTTAGATCTGAGTGGTTGGTTCCTAGATACGGTATTGAGAGTTAATATATTGATCTTTGGATGTTATTCGGTTTCGACGCAACAAAGCCGCAAATATGTATCCCATTCTTGGTACCCTCTTAGCTATATTGATGTGTCTATTTGATACATGGACAGCTATTGTATCTCTTCCCAGAGGCGGTTTCATGGCTCAAATGCTCAGATCCAAGCCAGAAATTGTTGCTATTGCTGCTCCTGCTAAGTGCAACGTCTGTTCATGAATATGCCTTAATCGTAGAGTACAGGAATAATAGACGAGTTACAATTTGTCCGGATAAAACGGTAAAAATTTGGCCCTGTTGCATGCTTTCTGTTCAAGCTTATAAACCAGCAAAGCTTCAGCCACCGGCAACATTATATATATAACTATAAACCTATGCCTACAGTCTCTAATACAATCATATCGTTAAATGTATCAGCCACATGTGTATCAACTACATAAATTTGATCAGCATAGCTATTCAATTTTTCTCAAACTCTATATAAAATCTACCTTCCAGTCGAAGAAGCCAATACTGAAGAAGCCTTTTTCGTAAACGTTGACTTGACAGTTGTCACCCGCCCCGCAAGTGTGAATATTCTATCATTTCCTGTACAATGAGACGACATACAGCATGGATCATCAAAAGGCGATCCACATGCACGGCAATCAAAGTTCGCGCATGGATCAGTACTTGATGACGCCGGTGGCGCTGGGCTTGTAGACGACGGACATGTGCCATTGGCACAACAAGGGGGTGAGCACTCATCGCATCCATCTTCGTTGCAGTTGCATACATTGGTAGCAGTACATGACCCAGAGGGCTTGGATGAGCTTGTCTTAGACCCGCACGTGCCGTTGGCACAGCAGGCGGGAGAACATTCATCACAGCCATCCTCGTTGCAGTTACACACATCAGTGACAGTACACACCTTGGATGTAGAGCCAATGGACGTTGTAGGCGCCGAGTAACCGCCTGAGTTGGGGTCTTTGGGGTCCTGATAGCCAGGAGGATATCCAGTAGGAGCGGGTGTACACCAGTAGCCCGTACATAATGTGCCACCGCAAGCAGTGCTTGCACCTCCACAGCTGGGCCCAGGCGTTGGCCCCGGTGTGTAGTTGATGGTTGAACCCATGGCGTTCGCTTGACCAGCAGCCAAGCCAGAAGCCAGATCTGCCAGTACTGACTGAGCGTAGGCATCATCTACCGTGGCGAAATCCCAGATCTCGTCGTACCAGGTGCCGACGGGAGCGGGCGTCTGTGATCCAATGGTCTCTGTGGTGGACGAGTCTGAGACGCTGATAGAGCAGCCAGAGATGGTCTCACACTGGGAAGCCAATGAAAGAGTCGTGGAGGCCGAGACGTACGTCGTGGTTGTGCACGCCGAGGCCGTCTCCGTCTTACACTCGTTTTCGTCGTCAGTCGTGATTTGGTTATCTTTCCCAATGGTGATCTTAGGCCAGTCTGGCAAGTTACCTTTGATGGTGATGCCGGGCGGCCATCTAATCAGATTGACGGGTGGCGGTCCAGGTCCATATATCCCTGGCGGCAAGATCCAGTGCCAACCACCAATGTGAATCTTGTCCCACGAGATGCAGATGAAGAAGAACCACGCTGTACAGGGCACAATCACGCCGTCACTGGTTGGCTCGGGCTTGGTAGGGGTTGTCGTCACGGGAATGATTTGGCCATAGGTAGGCCAGATACCGAAAATGGGTAGCGGTGTCGTGCTAGAAGTCGTGGCAGTGCTCCAGGACGTTACCAGAGAGCAGTCAACAGAGACTGCAGCTGTGGTAGGACCAAGGAAAGAAACCACTTTGGTGGTTGGGCAAACAAACTCAAAAGTCACTGGGACCGTGGCTTTGCATGTTGTGGCCACAGCAATGGCCGGAGTGTTGAATGTAATAGTGGTCGTGGCCGGACAGGATATTGTGATGGCACCGGTCGAGGCTGGGAATGTCAAAGTGGTGACAGTTGCTTTAGGCACTGTTACGGGAATGCCAATGGGCGTGTAGTAGGTAGTGCTGCTGCCAGAGGAACCGGAGGTGCTTCCGGAGGTGCTGCCACTGCCAGAAGCGGGAGGCGGCGAGCCCGGGTTTATAAAGGGGATAGAGGGGCCACCATTCACTTCTGGCCACGGAGGCAGCGTGATATTGCGCGTGGTAGTGCCACCGCTGCCATTGGGCAGTGGAACGCCGATGGGTGGGAAATTGACGCTGGGGTAAATGGTGATGGGCTGTGGCCCGTTCGACGTTATATTATAATTGGAGTAGGGAATACCGCCGGTCACAATGTGGGGTATTGAGATTGTCACAGTCGTTGTAGATGTAATGAAGACCGTGCTCGTGATGCCATTGATCACGGATGTTCCCGGTCCACCATACTCGAACGATGTCGTGTAGTTACTTGGCTGGATGGTAGTGCTTGAAGACAAAGAGCTTGTCGGCAAAATCAATAAGCACGGTGCTGACGAGCACGTCACTGTCGGTGTGTTCCATATCCCGGTGCCTACCCATACGATGTTGACGTTATCACCCCCAGGAAGCGGCAGCCATACGCTGACCTCGGTCGTGAAACCACGCTGGTTATCTTTCTGAAACACCTTTGTGTTGTCAATGCCGCTAGCAATGTCGACAGTACAGACAGTGAATAAGTTATAGATGACGACGTCAGTCGAACCCTTGACCTCGAGAATGCTTTGCTGGCAATTTTGAGTAGACTCGCAGTCTTTATAAAAGGCGTTAAAGAAGCTGTACAAACCAGCACTATGGACAATGACATTGCTTGAGTCGATGACTTGTAGGCCCCAGGCGTAGCGACACTGCTCGTTGTCTGTGTCAGCTGTGAAGTTGCACTGGCTAAAATCTGGGTCATTGGGGAAGCTTGGGGCCGAATCAAAGGGCGCCGGAGCACCGGGATCTGGCTGGAAGTATGGAGACTCTGTTTGGATATGGCCCATGTAGATGTCCTTGGCTTCACTAAGCAGGTAATTGTACAGCACAGAGTGCTCCGAGCCGCTGCCTAGGAACCAAGACGGGCCTTGAGACTCGATTAACATACCACGGGCGCCAAAAATGGCAACCTGAGTAATAGATGAATCGGGTTGATTATAGATAGACTGATCATTATCATGGTCTGCCACCCACGCCCACACATTTTCAAAGTAGCCATTCGCCTGAGGTGTCACATGGAACATGAGTGAAGCAGCAATACATTGCGGATTTTCACTGAACTTGGGGCAAGTTGCGAGATCAAGATCAGAGCCCAGGGCGCCACCAACGCGGAAGTGTGAATCCCACATAGCTGCCGCACCTTGCGAAGAAGCTGCCACATTCCACTCCATAAGGATGGCGCCAGCCGTATTGCCTTGCACTGAGAAGAGCATCTCAACAATTTCCATCTTACCAATGTCGCCTCTGTTGCCGACCTGTATCATAACTTGAGGGTTATGTATGTCGCTGAAGTAGAAACCCGCTCCCTGAATCTGGGACCACGAAGAGCCCTGGACAACTGAGCCTGTTGGAATAAACACGGTGCTGCCGACCGTGTAGACACCAGCTGGGAAATAGGCAATCTTGCCTCCACCTTCGGCCTTTTTCAAGAACGAGTTGAGGCATGATGCTTGATCGCCTGTTCCATCGTTCTTACATCCGCCATCTGTAGTAGCTACCAAGAAAGATCCAGAACCTGTAGTCTCATACTGAGGCCGTGAACGCACATAGAAAAGGCCTTTCGAGTCGACCAATCCCTTGGCCCTAGCAGGTGCTGTCACACCTCCAGTTTGAGCCGAGCCGGCAGAGCCATTGTATCGTTTACCCGTCGCCCACAAGTCGGAGCTGCCCGATAAGAGAATGTTGCCACTGGTCTCCAATACAGGAGTGACAACGTTGTTAAAGACAGTGTTGTCCAGCACAATGTTGGGCGAAGTTGCCACCCCATTGGTCAAGACACCAACGGTCGTGCCAGTAATGACACTGTCAATGATAGACACGCTACCCGTGCCTTGGCCAGTATCACCGCCAACGCCCGAGATGTTGAAGGCGATAGAGCCGCCGTTAACTGTGACCTGCTGCCAATTCCAGCCCCAGTCCCAGACCATCTGCACGGCCGTATTGCAAAAGTCAAACTGCAGGTTGCGAGCCGTGTATTGCTGTGAGCCTGCACGCCAGCCGATGTTACCTCCTACAAAGGTCAGATCAGATACAAAGCCACCACTGCCATTCTCAGAGAAGATGCCGACGGCAGTTGTATTGCTACTTATAGGCATGCTGAAGGCCAGATTCTGCAGTGAAGTGGCCTGCGCAACTTGCCAATGAATACCTGTCGGCACCAGGGGCTGGCCCTGGTCGTCTGTCGCATCAGGCATCTTAGTGAGGTCAAAGACGAAGTTGCGGATCTGGCGGAAGAATTGATTCTGGTTGACATACCACTGCGCACCAGACTCTAGAGGGATATACGGGTCTGTATCAAATAGCGCAATGCCTGTGAAATTGTCGCAGCCCTGAATAACAGGCATGTTATTGGGGTCGCCAATAAATTGTGTGTAGTAATACTGGATCACGGGCGTACAGATCTTGTACGTGCCTGGTGGGAAGTACACAATGGCGCCCTGCGAGAAAGTGTTGCCGCACGTCTCGCCGCATCGTGTCTGCGAGCCTCCCACGGAATCCTTGTTCCAACTGGCTACAGCCGCATTGAGCGCCTCAGTCGTATCTGTTTTCCCTGTGTTATCGGCTCCAAAGTCATCTACCACGTTTCGGTAGAATTGATAGTTATTTCCACCCGCCAAAGGTTGCTTAGATGGAGAATTAGCAAAGTTCGGTTCGTACACATTGTCACTGAAAGCGAGAAGAAACTTACAGCTCCTAAAGGCCCAAGAGTTGTGAGCCAGTAGTCCGAAGACTGCCGCTTATCTTTAGAGGGCTTGAAACTTGTTTTCCTTGTTCCATTAAACCCAGCATAACCACCGCGAACTATAGTGCCGTTGCGAAGATTTTCAACGTATTTCTCTAAACTACCCGAGTAACGCCATACTGGTCCGTTTTGCTTCCCCTTATCAGGGGCTGCATGGTAGTAATTGTGCTGGTTATCTACCATATACGATGGCGCAGGCTGCATGCATATATTAGCACTTTCTTAAGAATATCAAAGTGACAAGACTTACCCGCGGATCATATGGGAGCTTTGGGGCATGTGGTATTGGGATAAGGGGCTGATGGCCCGCCGACGCCGACTGCACGAGGCTCCCCTGTGTGGCCAACAGGGCCAACAGAAAAATAGATGGACCCGTCATGTCGTTACAGAATCTTGACGATAGTCCATTCCAGGAGACGAAGGAAAGAGAGGAAGTGAATGAGGACTGAAGAAAGGTTACTTTTGAGGAAGGATATCTTCCATGATGTTACGGACAAGAATACTAGCTAAGGAACGACTACACCCCTACACCTGAGAAGGAATACGCAAGGAATACGCCTGATCAATTAGATACTGCCATTCAATCAGGTTACTTCTCAACTTAGCCTGAACAGCAATCCCAAAAGAACCAAATCCTAAAAAATCCTATTGTCTACGCTATCACAGAAATCCTTTTCCAAGTAATTTACTGCGTTGGTTCAGCTATTGGTATGGTGCTACTACCTACAAACAATTCCCGAAATATTTTTGTCTTTTCTTAGACAGGAACGCGGGAGGCCGATTCGGAATAGCCGGGTCTCCGTAAAATATCTTGCTCGATTTCCTGCATGTGTGCCGGGCTTTGGATCTTTTGTAAAGGGCAGGTGGTAGTGTAGGAGTATAGGATTATAGGATCATAGGATTATATTTGCATTTACTTTCACATGTTGAAGATACTATTAGGTATATCCTGATGTAGGATGGTACAGCCTTCGATTCTAAATGTATAAAATGATATTATATCTTGATGAAGGATCGTATTAGCAAATGATTGCATAAGATGGGGATTCTTTGAACTTGTTTGTATAGGTAGGATTCCAATCGTATTTGCTGAAGGCTGTGTTGATGTTAACCTCATCCTTGTGGTATTGTCCTAATAGCACAGTGTTGTTTTACTGTAGAGTTGTTTTTTGTGTAGGATCTTAGTATCGACGTAGGATTGTATCAGGGTAGCATTGCATCGACCCCGCTGCTGTAATTTTCCCATGCCGTTGCCGTTACACGATCTTGTTGGAAGGATTTTTTGTAGAGAAGTAGCTGCGACAGGCCGAGATTCAATCGTGTAAGATGAATATTGTTCAGACAGCTGATGAAGTAGACGATATTTCCAAAATGAGTAGTATACAAAGCATCATACCGCGGTACCCCGACGTTTATAGTTATAAGCATCTTCGCTTTCCATTAACTTTTCTCATCACCAAGATGATCCAGTTCTAATTCTTCCAAGATCGCTTCTCATCCTCACTACAAATCTTTAGCCATCGCAAAGCATTATATCTTCATCATCAATATGCTCTTCAGCTTTGTTTCTCTTGCCCTCCTTGGCGCAGCTTTCGCTGCCCCAGGCTCTCTCACGCTCAAACCTACGCCTCGCTCAGCGCAGGTCTGCGATGATACTGAAACAAATGCTCTTCTCTGCTACACTGCACCGGACAACCTTCCGCAGAACGTGACCGTCTCTGATATCTCTTATGTTGCGGCATACCTTCGCGCGTACGGAGCTCAGTCCAAGGCTGGTCTCTTGTACACAATGTCTGCGGCCGACACTCCATTCTGTGATGAGTGGACCATATACTCGCATGGCACCGTTCAGGCCATCGCTAAACACATAAACACCACACTTAACACCAGTGTGCTCTTTGCCGACATCGCCAACACCATCGATGGCGGAGCTAGTGCTACCGCTGCCCAGAAGGCCGCAGCTCTTATTGGCTGTGGTACAGATGGGGGTTCTCTGGGCGTCGTTTACAACCCTTCTAACCCGGCTTACACGGCATCGACATATCCTGCTGGTTACACGCCCGCTGGCATTCTGATCAAGATCGTAACAACCGCTGCCTAATAGCTAGGCATAAAAAAAGGCAGCGGGGCGTCCTAATTTGGGATATGTCTCTTTGAAACATCCATGGCTTCTACTGATCTACTCTTGTCTGTGGCCATATTCTGGCCTTTGGTTGGCTTGGGCAAAAACTGTTTACCTAGTTAGTGAAGCTTAAAACAAGATGATTTAACTGCTTTTAATGTATGTGCTCTTGAGTATTCATAAATAAATGTCTTTCATGTATGTATTCGGCCTACTGGGACGCCTTAAGGTACGCTGAATCGTGTAGATTCACAAGGGTATTGATGGACGAGTTATGGGCGGCAAAAGGATCTGTATTCTTCTAAATTTCATTGCCACTAGCTTTCATTTCGGCTCAAAGGTCTAATATCCAGTAACCTCAGGGAACTAACCAGTAAGTGCTGTACGCCTATATCGACCTATTGCTCTTTAGTTAGCTTCCCGGGGCGCCCGCAGAGTCTTTCGATAGGTATCATACTACTTGACCGATCAGCCGATGTATCAAGTAAAAGCTGATGAATTAGGCAAAAAGCAAAGAAAGGGCTTACGAGGTGCAGTTCCGAATTTGCCAGGGGGTTTCCAGTCTCTCGGCATATACTACTTTTAGTAATAGGAACATGTACTCTGTATCGGAGATGTTCTTTTAGCCCCCACAATCCTCGCTAGCATCGCGGTGCTGATACTACATCATCATGCATATTTATCTACATGGTTCTTCAACTGCGGGGTCAGTATATAGACAAGCTTGATGACTATAATGGGCATGCTTAAAGGCTGAAATCAATGACTCCCCACGCACAAGTCCAAATCCCACCTCGGCTAGCCGATCGGGAAAAAGAAATCAACCTATCTAGGAGAAATAACGCGGGAAATTAGTGAAAATTATATGTTACAATCTTATGGGGCGATGGCAACCACATTGTAGGAGTTTGTGCTTAGAAGGATTATTGTACTTGGGAGGATTGCAGTAGGCATCGAGAAGGATTGCAGCCGGTATTTATATCATTGGCTTGTTTCTGAGCAGGTCAATATCCCCTTAATTTCCATTGGATTGGTTTATTTTCCGGGTGGGGAGTTTTCAAAAAGTCATGTTAGCGGCTTCGGTCAAGAAAACAAGGTGTTCGGCAGCTTCATGTGCGATTGGCAATGGTACCTTTTCTGGCCTTGGATAATTACCGGATATACTAGTCTGGAGGCTTTTTTTGTTTATACACGGCTGTGACGGCAAGCCAACAACACACCATAATTTGCAAATTCTCCCGTTTGTTCCGTGGTGTAACGATCCGTTATACCGTTAAGCCAAACAGGGCAAAAGATTAGGCCAATCATCACTATTGTAGCAATTACTGTAACGGAACCAGCTGCTTATAAGGGAATCAACTCAAGTTTACGAGGGACCAGGTCGTAACATGTGGGCTATATTTTAACAGCGAAGGATTCAAAGGATGCTGCGAAAATGAGACTTCATTGCTAGAACAAGTTTTGTAACAGCTTGATGATACTATGCTGAGGCCATGGATGCAAGCCGCCAGATAATGATATCCCCGCCACCTCTGCAAACTGGTATGATTTCATATCAATCTTCTCAGAACACTCCTATTACCCACCATTCATCAGCTAGCTTCGCGAGCCCTTCCCCCACTTCCCGCTTTCTGATTCTGAAGGATTGAGGATGCAACATTTGGACAAAAAGTCCCTGGACATCTACAAGGGCCTACTCCTAGACAAATTCCTTGGCTTTCTGCTATACCATACCACCCAACTGATGATAGTTATGTCTCAAAGAAGATTCTGCTTCCGGTAGGATGGGATTGCATATACGCAAAGTCGCTGTTGTTATTGCTCCATCTAATTCATACGGCCCTGGCTAGAAAGATCCTCCTTGCGTATTCTAAAATACAATACTGTGTTTAAGGCTTTGGATATTTTTTCTTCCATATGACCAGGTAGTTGTAAGCAGACTGGGTTCCTCATTCATTAGAACATTGCAGAGGCTTTACTACAAACACTACTTACTATGCTTCAAGCCTATCTAAATTTCTCTCAACTCTTTAATTTAGAATTGGTACTGCAGTAAACGTTCTCTGGATTTTAATCTTCCATGAACTCATGAGAAGATGGTCAATCTTTCTTTCCCTCTGGCTCTGGGCTTGGTATCAGTCCTTCTAAGTGGCCTATTAAGCACTGTCTTGGGAGCTACTCTTGATCAGTTGTTTATAATTGCAAGTGGGAGTACAAATGGCGGTTGCGATGCGTACTTCAACCAAAAGACTAAGGACGGAACGCTAGATAAATGGCTCGAGGAACTTGACTTTTCTACCGAGGTGGCCTTTAAAGCTTTTGCAAAATATAACACTGACGACAGAGTTAAAAACGCACTTTTTACGTTTTTCGGAATTCCCATAGTGCAGACACCCAGCGCTGGAGAACAAGCTGATATTGATCAAATCTCCGGTACGTATCAACATCTGGTTTTCTAATCAACATCCCTTAGGTCCTTCTTAACTCATTTTCTCCTCCCCATATCCATTCTAGTCTACGACTATTGATTGGGCTGACGTTACTACCAGCGAATGTTGATAAGGTTCGGGATTTTGTCGGACTGGCACTGGCTAAGGATGACAGCGGTGGCCTCGAATATCCTTTAAATAACGACCGCTATTTATTTTGCGACAGCGAATGGCTTTTACCCCAAACACCGGATAATAATGCTCTGGACTTCCTGGGCGGTGAGATTAAAGATAGCGACGGGGATCTCGTCCCTATTTCTCAAGTGCAGGCATATAAGGATGCCATCGCGGAGGAAGCAGGTAACAAGCCCTATTGGACCGGCGATTTTTCACCAATGAATGGATATTACTTCTCAAAAACGGGTTCCGGTTATTGTGATGTCGTTAACGAGGACAAATCTAAAAATTATGGCCTAACCTCAACTGTTACGGAACTGGATGGCAAGGGCAACGTCGTAACAAAAAAGTATCCAGTATCAGTCGTTACTCTTTGCGATGCCGCATTCACAGCCACTGTATTTCAGCCTGATTTCCGGACTGCGAACCAGATGACTAAAGCAGGCACGAAATTGAAGACTGTGCTACCCAGGAGTACAACACTCCTTCATGAGATGTTTCATGTACTCTTCGGAGCATTTTCTGCTATTAATCCTACGGGGTTTCTGCAAACAGATGAAGTCTGTAGGTGATCTACACGCTATAACTAGAACAGCTCTACAGGCTGAGTATTGAGTTGTGTGATGATGCTGACATGTCATGGATAGATGAAATCTTGAAATGCATCGACCTCGCCAAAAAGACCCCGGATAGAGCTCGGAGAAATCCAGAAAATTATGTTTTCTTCATCGTTCAAATGTACTATGTTTTTGGAGTTCCAGACGGCCAAGAGGGTACCTCCATAGACACTAACTGGGATTTTACCGTAACCGGGAAGGGCAACGGTCGATCTTATTCAGCGATAGCAACTCCCCAAATGCCACCACCATCGCCTTAGTGGTGGTCAGGACGTTGACGTGATAGTGACAATCAGAATATATACTATTAAATGACTCAAGTATTTTGTAGGCTTGAATATATATCTAAGGATCATAATCATTGAACAGCGTATGAGGAGTATAAAGTTACTTATCATGAAATCCGCTGATTAAAAGCATCGTTGGAGAAGAAGAGAAAGAAACCTCAATATGTTATGTTCAAACTTTTCATCCTACTCAGTATCGTCATCTTTCCCCTCTTGTTCCTTTTCATCCTCCGGGACAACCTCCAAATCCCACCGCTCCTGTTTCCAAGCCGTAACTGGCGGCATTGTGTTTCCCACTACTTGGGCCCACGACTCTCTGGCCTCCAGATTATTAGCAGAGGCCTCTTCTCGCTCAGCTGTAGCGCCATTGTAGCCATTCCAACGGCGAAACTGGCAGAAAAGCATCTGGCCGCTGCTATTCTCCACCGTCGTTCCTTGCTGTTCCAGCTGCTCCGGGTCGGCGTCTACCCAGTCTTCTCCAGTATCCATCCAAGCCCATGCTGTCTGACTATACATCCAAGGAAGTCGCTCGCGATATAAACCTAGACGAATCCGTGGGTTCGGGTTATGAACTGGCCTTGGACGCATGTCATCGCAGTCTGAGGGGAAGAATCCATTGAACGCTCCAAGGACGACATCACGCAACGGCTTACGGTTAGGAACTCCCGTATATGGCATCGCGAGGGCCGTGAAAGTTGTTCGGCCGTGAAGTTCTTTGCTGAAATCGAAGCCAGTCTCCCACTGGAAGCTAAGGAGTCGCGGCAGTGTCGACGATGGTTTGGAGCTATTCGCATCATTTAAGGACAAGTCTTTTAATAATGCACCGGATAAGAGAGAAACTTCTACGTTGTTCTCTGGTAGGCCTTTCAAAAACTCATCACAAGCAGGAGAGTCCTGGAATTTCTTCAGAGCGTCTTGCGACTGCCAGTCTATTTTGACTGAGCATTAGCACAAAATATTAAGCTTCTTGAAGCTAAAATAATCTAGACAATGATTTCTGTAAAGAACAGTCGAGACACGCCAGAAAACTTACAAATGATCATTGCGGCCTGCTCTGGATCCTCGACGTTTCTCCCCACCCAGACCTTCGTGTAACCTTCCACGCTTTTAAGAGGTCCGAGATATGATTTAGAGTAAGGCTCCGGCCAAGTAGGCCATCGCTTCTCGCGTGACAAGTGGAATCGAGTCCAGGTTAGTCGTGCCTCCTTTTGTCTTCGCCGGGGTGCGTCTCTATCGATCCGAGTACGGGCCATGATGCGGTACAGATATGCTTAAACGTAGCTTAGACTTGAGTTTGGTAGCACTATCAAGGTGAGTTTCATAAGCGCCTTTGTGGAGTTAGAGGATGCCTAGCCAAGCCGTAAATGGCGGGGCAGCTGGCTTTTAAACAAGACTTTCGCCCCCACTCACAACGTTAGGGATAGAGTTACCCAGGAATGGTGGCGTCATGTTTACTTGCAGGAAAAAGAGATGGAGCGAGATGCTAATTTGTGGGATTCATGTACCAGATATAATGGTGCGTTAAGGCCTCCTATTAATGTTACTAAACGAGAATTGGATGAATGTGTAAAGTAAGTAATTAAAGAGCATATTCATTTATTGATTAACGTAGATTCAGAGTTTTATCTCCTTGGTAGTACTGTACTGCCAAACAATAGTCTAGATTCTCTATCGACCCATTTGACTAGTTTACACTAGAACCAAACTCTCGCTCTTTAGGTCTTGATCAAAAATTTCGCCATCCATGAATCCATCGACATAACACTCACCAATAAATTTGTAATTATCTCCATGGGATCGAAGCAAAACGGGTACACGGCATCCATACAAGACACATACAATATCACCTCTCTTCGCCTGCGACGGCGCCATGCCTACGAATCCTTGTTCAGTTACCATCAATCTCTTTCTCATCTTTCGTGGATCAGTGGTATCGTCGAGTCTAGATGGGAGGCTATCTTCCCTCTCTTCCGAAAGGTCAAGGTTCGGTGGGACTGTGGCTATTGAAGCAGACCCAAAAAGCTCCTTTAGCTTGAATCCCCTAACTTCAAGTTCTTCATTCTCGTTAATCCAGTTATAGAACCGTTTGTAAGCAGATACGTCTCGATTATACCCTCTAGAAGCCATGAGATGTGCGAATTCTGATTTGAATCGGTCCAAGGGAGCTCGAGTGCTTAGATAGCGGTCTTGTCGATCGAGGACCATGCTGCGAATAAGCTTGTCTAATAATCTGCTGGACTGTTCTTTGCGCTGCGTAGAATCAAAGCGCAAAGCTGAGCGTTCAGTGCATCGGTTTATATCTGACATCGATGGAGCGAGCTTTGGGTTATGTTGATCCGGATGCCCGTTTAGGGGCGTAACACTCGTAGTTCCAAGACCGTCAATAGAGTCTAGAATAATGCCCTTGCAGGTCATCTGAAAGTCCTCTGAGATTGAACAGTCAGGCAAGGTACGTCCAGCCGCAGCATAGAGTGCTGGATCTTCAGTGGCAGCGTTGTTAACTATAGGATGAAAGTTGCCAATGTAGGAGATACCGCTTTGGCTAACTAAGAGAGGGGTCACGAAAACCTGAACGCGGATATTCCAATTGGGGACCCAAGATGCTACGGTAACTGTTGTTTTATTTTGTTCTGGAAGCTGATTTGAATAGTTGAAAAGGGTTGCGAAGCAGATTATGTCTAAACTTTCGTAGGTTTTGATGAAAGATTTAACGACATTGGTATATACAGTCTCGACTGAAACGTCGTTGCGATAGGTCGGTTGGCCAACAAGACTTCTATCTTTCTTGTTTGCTAAGCCCAGCAAAGCATATATTCGGTCCTTTGGGTTGGTAACAAAGCAGTCACCCGTGTAAGCAGCCAAAGCGATAAGACCCATCTCGATAGCACTTTGCTGTTTGCTCCACTGGCGTTCTCTCCACTGGCGGAGTCGGCGTCTGTTCCAAGCCGCATTCCGGATATTGCTCTCAATAAGTGATTCATCCGGACTGCAACAAAAGAGAGCATACATTGCTTTTGGAAATTGCGAGTGGGAGATATGTTTGGTTCCACAGAAGAAAGCAAGACGACTAGGCAGGAGAAACTCCTGCATCGTCCATACTCTCCTCCACCACGGTCTCTGCAAAAGGTCGCTTAAAACCCTCCATTTTTCAGCGACATTCAGATCAGCAGGCATGCCTCTCGAGCGTCGTTTTTCCCAGGCTTCCGCTAACTCATCTCTCCTTTTGGAAAGAGTAAGAAAAAACTCCATTGCCTGGTCCGAATCAAGAGTTCCAGGACCCAGCCAGACAATGGCAATATAAGAACTCTTATATAATTGGTCCATTAGCTGAACTTGAGACGCACGCTCCTCTTCATCTTGACTATTGATACATATCGAATCAATCCAGAACCATCCATATGATTTCAGCTTTGAGTTGTCACAGATAGCCTCAAGGATAGGATAGACGCTGTCTAACACGGCAAATGGTTCGTCATCTAAGTCGATGGTCTTATTCCTGATTATTTCACCCCATGCGTACGAAATAGCAGCGAAATTGGAATATACCGGGGAGCTTAGTGAAATTGTTTCGAGGTGCCCCGCAATATCACCGTTGTCTTTACGCCATACTTCCAGAAGGCGAAAAGACGAATCTCCAAGTGCTTTGTAAGGGCTACTCCTTGTAACTGAGCCCATATTCAAGTAAATTTGTAGCGAAGAGCGCTATAAGATAACCTTATTCATATGTCGTGCCGCCAGGATATTAATATTTCAGATTATAATTGCAAATGGTTGGATGAGGTTAATTTGATTTCTGGGTGAGTGAATTATACACTGCGTTTCTGCCTGTGAGCACGTGATTTATGTGAAGTGTAAGAGCGGCATAGAGATAATGCCCCAACTACTAATCAGCCTCTAATTTAAAATATAAGAAAGCAAACGTCTTTAATACTATTATACTTGAATTAGTAATACATCTAATTAATAGAATGAACAGCTTTAATTTATAAAGAGTTATATTTAATACGATATAATAGTATAGATAATTATAATCTTTGTTATATAAAGGGACGGCTTATGCGGTATCCAAGCAGGCGTATTTGGTATCCAAAACAGCGGGGCTTGTAAAGGAAAGTTCTTATACTTTTAGCCACTATAATACAAGGCTTTCCATTATAATATAGCGCTCATTTACTATATCACAACACTCATCTGCTATATTACAGGGGCATTCACTATAATATAGCACTTATACGCTATAGTACAGCGCTTATTAGGTTACTATAATCTAGCTAGAGGGCTTTTTAATTTAATATTAACAATAGCACTTATCTGCTGTCTTACAGCACTTAGCTACTATAAAATACAAGCCAAGCATCAAGAAATGAGTTAAATAAGCTTTGCACTTAAGATAAGCAGCACTGTTAATTAAGCGCCTCTGAAATGGAGGTTAGAGGATGCGCAGCCAAGCCTTCAATAGCGGAGCAGTTGGCATTTAAGCAAGACTTCTTGGCCCCCACTCACTACGTTGACTAAGGTGGAAGTCCAGAGGAATGGTGGTGTCACGTCTCCTGGAGGGAAATGAGATAGACCGAGAGTAGTTGAGTGGGGCTGCTATGCTGTAAAAAATAATACCCTTGGTTCTATACTTTGAATCTTTTGTAAAGGGTGCAAGTAGGCACGGCTAGATTTAGGTCAGTGAACTCCACACTAGTTATGATGAATTATATATGGCCATATGCTGTGTACTTGTAAAATAATTCTCTTATTGGAGACGATTGGGTCATTAGAAGTCATGAAAGGATTTGAGAGAGAAAGAAATGCGGTTGGGGTAATCTATAAACTAATAAACCTAGTCTCCCTGAAGCATAAGACAAATCAGAACTATCCATTTTCACACCTTACGACACACTATAGCCTAGCAGAGGGCAATCCAAATGTAGAAAGTAAAGTTTTGAAAATGTAGAATACTTCAGGCACGACTTTACTCGATTTTATTTGTTCACAAATATTTATAAATGCACAAGAAAGACAAACCGTCGCTGCTAAATCCTAGAGCACAGTGATGTCATAAATAAGAGGCATTGGACCCGATGTAAGAAATGAATATGACCCTAAGTTTTTCATAGCCTAGATTCATATACTGAAATTATTAAATATTTACATTAATTCAGCTATCTGTGTGCCAGGCCATTTGATATAAAAATACATATAAGCTGAAAATCCTGATATCCCGCTCTAATCTCTCAACTTGTGCACCTTTCCAAAACGACCAGACGTAAGAAGCTTTAAAATGTCACTGTCGACCGCTAGATTTGCCTTGCTTGATTTTCTGCGTGCAAGGGCCCGTAACCATTGAGGTTGGCTATCTTCTTCATCGCTTTCTAGCTCCTGGGATCCCTCGGCTTGGCTTTCTTCTTCATCACTTTCCAACTCTTGAGAGTCTTCAGCTTGGCTGTCCTCTTCATCACTTTCCGGCTCTTGGGATTCCTCGTTTTGGCTGTCCTCTTCATCACTTTCCAGCTCCTGGGATTCTTCGCCTCGCCTTTCCTCTTCACTTTCCAACTCTTGAGAGCCTTCATCTTGACTTTCTTCTACTTCGCTTTCCAACTCTTGAGAGCCTTGATCTTGACTTTCTTCTACTTCGCTTTCCAACTCTTGAGAGCCTTCATCTTGACTTTCTTCTTCTTCACTTTCCAACTCTTGAGATTCCTCAGCTTGGTTTTCTTCTTCATCACTGCTCAATTCTTGAGATTCCTCAGCTTGGTTTTCTTCTTCATCACTGCTCAATTCTTGAGATTGCAATCGGAATCCGGAAGCTTCGTTTAAACTAGTCGCTCTTAAAGTTCGGGCTGTCCGTATGGGGAGAGTTCTAGTAAAATTTCCAATATTTTGAGCTTTAGAGAGCCTCTCTTTGTCATTGGGAGAAACTGGAAGAGGTATGATCTTTTTTTGAGTAGATTTGACCGTTTTGCTAACGGTAAAAACATTAGAGGCGTCTTTTTGTCCATCATTATTATCGATATGCTTGTTCAGCTCACTCATTGAAAAACGAAATGTCGATTTAAGGATGGTTTTCCCCCTTGGCGATAGCTCACATTTGTTCCGAGTTATAATATATACGGGCTTTTGGAGCCACGATTCCGCACATTTAACTGTTGCAAGCGCCTCGTTTCTAGATGTAAGAAACCATTCTGTATGCGCGCGCTCACAAAGCGGACAGTCAGTAACTTGGATATTTTTATGATTTAACACGGCATGAACAATCCTTTCCGCTTGCCGGGCGCCACGAAAGGGTTCGCTTTCATATATTATCCTTGTATCGATTCCATAACAGTTACCACGCTGTTTATGCCTCTGTTCTGCAGACTTCTCCGAGAACCCGATCTTAAATATACCGGGTATACTATTATGTTCGTAGATGTATAGAACTCCTCTATACATTCTTTTTGGGCCAAGAGGTTTCTCTATTGTCTCGTATATTTTGCGAACGTCTTGATCTCCATCTTGATCTGGAAGTTCCACATCGCCAAGTTTCGTCCAGTCGATTTCTAATTCTTCTGCCTTGACAACATAGTCATTATTCATCTTGCTCGTGGCGTTTCGCGTCGTAGTTTCAATGGTCAAATTCTTCATCTCCTCTTCAATACAAAGATCCGACACTGATTCATTGTATTTTGAAATACCAAGAATGGGACTAGAAGGTGCAGGAGATTCCACGATGCTGGTTTCAGTCCAAGTATCCAGAGAATCACTGGAAGTTTTCGGCGATTTTGCTATATTTGACAAAGAGTTTGAAACAGTTGCAATCCGTTGCCTTTTCCATTCGTCAAAGGCGCCAAGTGCACCCTTACCATGAGCAAAGCAATGCGTAAGAGTGATGAATCTTTGCATCTTATCATAGTAACGGTCAATCTCGCTATACTCAGTGATACGTCGAAACTCAGACAGAATATTGGCCACCATGTCTCGGTCTTTGCTTAATACCCTTTTGCATTGACTGGAACTTTGAGTATAACCTCGGCATTGATTGTATTCAGATTTTTGAAGGCTCGGAGGGAGGCTGATATCTTCTTGGATCTTGGCAAGTTCCTCGAAAACTGGTCGGACTACCATGATGGTCATATGGAAGTAAAAAATGTTTTTAACTTTCAGAATGAATGATTGGCCGGTTTCTGCTACAAATAAAGGGAATTTATTGCAGTTAACCCCAGAGAAAGAAAACGGGCTTATGCTGGTAGATATTTTAAAGTGTCGTTGGTTGCTAGCGTCACTAGTCCCGTATATGTTATCATGTCCATGTGCCCTGCAATGAAGGGTCCTTACGTCTTTAGGGATAGGCTGCCTCGCTGTATATGTTAGGAGGGGTTCGTAAGACTAATCTAATCAGGCAGCTCAATTCAAAGACCTATCTGTAAGGTAAATCATTGCTATAATTACACAGGACGGCAACCCCGTTCTGTGTGCCTTGACCGATCCGCATTTGAATAACCACAGCCTGCTCATCAATCCAAATCGGGAACTGGCCAGCCCTTGAGTAATATGAGCAGTTACGAATATGCATTCTAAACAATGTCACAGCCAAGGGTTTATATTAGCTATATGACAGTTTTAATGCGATCTACACAGGCTTATTTGATCTCGGCTAACTTAATACACAGAGTTCGATACCGGAGAACCGTAGATTAAGTGGACTATTGGTATCACAGCCACACAATATAAGAGAGAGAGTTCACAATGTGTTTCAATATAGAGCTTCAATGGCTCCCTGTTCCGTCTGACAGACTCCAAGTCAAGCGGAGATAGCACTACTGCGCAATTAGATTATACAGCAGAGCTCCGGATATACCTCTTCTTTATTATATTAGTTTACTATTATCATCTCTCAAAATCCTTTACCACGCTATGGAACGTAGATATCTACAGTGGTCACCCCGAAGTAAGACTGTCATTGGTGTTTCATGAACTTGGACAGAAAACGAAACGAGCTCCAGAAGGGGTTTCGATACTCATAGAGCTAATCCCCAATCTGAGTAGCAGCCTCCCTCTACAGGAAGCTGCTGCATATAAGCAAGAAGCGGCACAAAATGCTACAATAAATTTCCATAAATTGTTTTATTTGAATTAAAAGGCTCTCGCTATGGATCCAATGTGATACTCGGTTCCAGAGATTCCTATCCATTCCAGCATCGAGACTCCTTGAAGAAAAGACTTACAGCAATTCTTCTAGCACTGCCACACTGCGACAGGGGCCGACCAACATACAGTAGACCTCCCCCGCAGACACTAACCCGCAATCGCATAGAAGCTAGATGCCTACAACACCAAACTTAAGCAACCAAAGGCCCATTCCCTGAGTCTATTTTCTACATGGGTCTCTTATTCCCGTTTGACGGTCTGTTACTTAGCGGACGTTTGTCTTTAGCGCCGGGCCGCTCATAAGTGGCCTGAAACTAGTACAACGTGGGAGTGGACATGGTTCTAGTGTATAGCTAGCCCCAAGATGTCGAAAATAGCATCTGATAACGCCCGGTCTCTTTAGAAAACCCGAACAAATGGAGGCCGCGGAAAATGCGCCCCTGGTTATAGTTATCTGAGCCGCCGTGGCGTGGCTGACATGCAGTAGCGTGTTGCATTTCGCGTGGATGAAGGACCAACAACGTCTGCTTAATCCCAAGAAAATCGGCTTCTGGTAACAAAATGCGGTCTCCATTGTTCGTCGGCGTTATGGCTCTCGGGCGAAAAGGTCAAGCGGGTGCCTCTTTCTGCCTGGGCAATATTACGCCATCCTAGGAGCTGAGTGCAAGTGGCACCATTGCTGAGCCGCAATCCACTAGAGCTCCTTTGTTCGCCAGAACTATTCTAAGATAAGAAACAATGGCCCAAGTCCTACGGAATACTAGATGATCGACACTAAATGAAGGGGTACAACGTGGGTAGCAAGGTCGCTTATACTATTGTAGTTCGGCCGACCTCCGCCCCAGCTAAAAGAAGGCTGAGCTACGTCTGGAAAAGATAATCCCAGGCACAAAATGGAGACACACTAGCTATGAGAGTTCTGCTACAGAGTTCATAGCTGTAAGCGGCCTGAGAGGCAACCAGACTTGGATTCTCTTCCCAGCAATGAGATTGGGGGCTGTAAATCAGAACACGGGGCCTCCGTACTGCTAGAAACTGAATCTATTCCACTTTCAGCTCTTGGAAATAACGAGCTGCAGAAAACAGCCCACCACTTATGATTCTGCCCATGCAGGACAGGGCTCGTGATCCTTCTGCAGAACACCACAGCCAACATGCATATTTGTCGTTTCGTTACGCGCCCCTCTTTGCTTCACAGCCTCACCCTCCCACCCTTGGACAATTCATCGCCTCTGTCTATATCTACTATCTACAACTAGAAATGAATTCGAGTGGTCAAGAAGAAAATTGTCGGGAACGAAAGCAGAGTCACAATAAAAATTAATAAAAAAAAAATAACTTCAAAATGGCTTTCGGAAGCGAGCCCCAAAATCCCGTGTTCAAAGTATTGGCTGAAATACAGCGATACACCGACGTGTGCCCAAACCCTGGGGACTCGGATTTGATCACATGCCGGGCTAAGAGGAAGGATGGAGGCCGTTGCCGGAATCCTCCCTGCACACAATATGAACGACACTATAGTCTGGACTTGCTGGCTGAGTTCCGGGGCATGACAGAATGCCCTGATACAGACAGTTTCTATAATGATTTGGAGACTTATATTACCTATTCGCATTGTAAGAGATGGCATCGCTGGCCGGCCCTCGCAGCTTTCGAGCGTTGGAAAAAGGAGCGAATCGCAGCCAGGTCCAATGTCCGACAGCGATACACGCCTGCTCCTCGACCTGTGGCACCTCCAGCCAGACCTTCAACACCTCCACTGGCTATACAGCCAACAACTACGACAGTCATACAGCCTCTCACGGCGGCAGCTCTTCAGCAGTTACCATTCACTCCTGCGCCATTTGTACCTTCAGCAGCCAGCGCAACATCTGACGGTGGCAATTCTTTCGAAGACAGTATCCTAGAGACTCGCTCTGTCACCAGTAATGGATCGATATTTTTAAGCTCCCTTCCCAATACTCCTCCACGCAATGGGCTTATTTCAGTCATGGAAATAGATGATATCGCCGAAGAAGTCATTATACAAGAAGATGGAGCTGATTGGACCGCTGCTAATGCCGCAAGGGCTAAGACCAATGCTGATACTTCGTCTTCACCAAGCAACAAGTCTATTACAGACGTGGAAATGGATACCGCCGAGGAAACCGTTACACAAGAAGACGCAACTGATAGGATATCTGCCAGGGCCGAAAAAATGATGGCTACTATGGAAAGAATTATTACCATTCTTGAGGAGGAGAAAAGTGCCAGGAAAGAAGTCTCATCTAAAGGGAAAGAAGTCGATAGAGGAGATGTTGTTGAAGAAGCTGCTATTAACAAAGAAGCCGCTGTTAGCAACGAGGCTGTTATTAGCAATGAGTCGGCTTCTGTGGATACCGGAAAAGAAACAATTACAAAACGGGAACCCGAAGAAAAGGACAATCCTGAAGAGGGCCTTGAGATTGTGGCTGTTGAATACAAAGTTATGAGAAAAGCTCTTCCCAAAGCGAATGATGCTGAAAAAATGCAACATTTAGCTTTAACCTCGGACGTCCATGATACAGTGGCAACAGAAGAGAATGATGCAACGAGAGAAAAAACCGTTGGTGGGCTTGGGATTATTAGCCTACAGCGCAATGGCTCGCTAAGAGATCACTCACCGGTATTCCAAGTGATTAGCAGTCATCCTACCGCCGAGAAGATGAGAGAAGGTGTTGTATATATCCTTGAGCACAAAGACAACCCTTCGCTTTTCAAGATCGGATGGTCAAGCAAGAGCGCAGAAGAAAGATTAAAACAGCCTAACAATTGCTACGGGATCAACACAAAAGTCATCTATGAGACTAAAAGATTCGTCGGAGCTCCCCACGCTGAAAAAATCGCTCAGGTTATTCTCCGACATGCCAATATTCGCGTTTTATCATGCGAGCAGTGCAAAGGAGGGCATAGGGAGTGGTTTTCGGCGCAAGGAGAAACTGTACGTCAAACGGTTATGCAGGTTGAAGAATTTGTTCAGATGCCCGCATATACTTTACAAGATGGCGATTACAAATTATCGCCAGAGGCATACAGTCGCGTGGTAAAACAGATGTGCGACTTTTCAATAGTTAAGATGGGAGAGCTCATACACGGAAAAACCGAAGTCAATGAAGCAGCGAAGTCAACTATTGTGCTGTGCGAAACGATATCTCTAGCTCCTATCACACCACCTGAAACACCCCGTTCCAGTACTAGAGACGGATTTTTCGAGAGCCAGGAAGCCAATGAAAGTCTTACTTCATTCTCTTCGCAGGCAAGCAAGTCAAAGACTCGATTGTCGGCAGGAACAAAAGTCGCGAGAAAGTTGAAACACTTTGTAGCGGCCAAAAACACAGTCAAAGAGTATTTGACCCGGTCTCGAGGATCAACACCCGAGGGGGAAGGCAGCGACAAGCGTGCACTTGGTTCAGTCTTTCTGGATTTGAAAGACAAGGCGCGTGGACTTGGCACAAAAGCGCGGCAAGATGTTCGGGAGTTTCGAAGGGATTTCAAGGAAGAACTACGCCGCAAGAACGATGATGAGGCTGAGTAATTCTCACAAGGCAGATTGTGTTGAAGCGGAAGAGGTGGACAAATAGTTGTATTTTATATCATAGTGGTTCGGCGTTGATACCCTGTAAATTTACTGTACACAGTTTTCCTTAGCTGCAGCTCAGCCGCGCAAGGCTTTGCATACAATTCTTTCGTCAATTGGAACTTTAAGTCGCCAATAGTCATATCTCACAGCATGTATACAAATAGACTCATACGTCTCAACCGGTGCATCGTTAACAGGATCTCCAGAAGCAAGGCGCCTTTCGGGCTGCCTCGTTTAGGTGACACACCTCCATCACTACATTTGCCTTGTGAGGATATGACTTATTAGATGCTACACTATGCATGTGGACTCAGCCCCGCAATATAAAACCGCTCCTCATCTCGGTCATTATATCCAATGAAGTAGCGGCACGCGTAAACCCAGCCTTGCGGCTATGCAAATGCAACTTATACTGATGCCAAATTGACGCCTCTTCCATACTTGCCGAGTACAGAATAACTGTAACTTCCTTATACTCTCAGTCAGCGTGTTTATTTGTTGATTTTGCCCATTATACTCACCAAATCCAAGTACTTTCACGTATCTCATATCAATCCCAAACAGTTAGCTAAGACCAACTAGGATACAGACCTTAGAATGCCTCTTTGATCGCCTAAGCGACCTCTGGGCGTAAAATATGCCTCAACACTATAAAAATTCATGGTTGCCTAATGATGATGCCTCGCTACGCCCCTGAATGCATAAGGCACCTGTGTATATATGCCTAAACTACAAGGCTCAAGGCTGAATTACACATACATTTCGATATTCATATTGAAGTTAGGTTGAGATATAAACTTTCGATCTCCACCAAGAAAGACATAAAGAAAAGGAAAGAGAAGGCCAAAATAAAAGTAAAATTTTCTTTGATCATGAAGTCCAAAACCAACACAGTGAGAGACTTAGTTGATACACTTTACTTACTCAAGCGGAAGACTAAAATAATTATATAGGGCTCCCGTGTCCAGACAGAAACCATGATTAGCACCGATGAATCAATTCTAAATGCACTCAAATGTGTTGATTACATACGCAGCGTGTGGAAAAAGTCGAAGTCCAAGGTGCCGTATGGCGCTTCAGTAGAGAGCCTCGTGACAAAGCTCTCAAAAGCTGAGGGATTCCTCAACTTAATAACGGATGGAAACGGACTTCCAACATCTGATTTTCCAATCGAGCTTGGCGCTATCGCTGCAATCATTCAGGACTCCAAGTTACTTTTCGAGAAACTCGTCGATCCACAAACCCCACAGCTTAAGCTTGAGAACGACAGCTATGTTGAACAGCTGAAATCGAAAGATAGTCAACTTGATACGATTCTGCAGCAGCTCTCCCAAAAAGTGCTAAAAACTCCAGTAGGTCTTCAAGTTTCAGGGGAAAGCTATAGTGTTACATTGGGTGTCCTTAAACGCACCAACGCCATGGTGAGAGAACTTTTGGGAGAAAACTTGGCCATTATGAACTTCTTAGAAGGTCGGAAAATGATTGAGCAAAGAGGTAAGTCATTTAGTATTGCTATTCATCGAAATTTTAAACTTTCAAGGTTCTAATATTTTACTTCAGTAGTTCCAGATGAAGCCATAGTGTTTACACCGGACGATATCGAGGCATACTGCCACTTTTCGCAGATATCTAACGATAGCAAGGCATCGCAGGCGGCTGGCAGTGAGACAATCTCGGGGGAATATACTAGAGTCGATATCAGTGGAAATATCACTGGAGATAGAATGAAATTCATCGCCGGTCATATCGGAGCTGAGTCCGGCTACCTGTCGTCATATAAAGGCACTATAAAGTTCCACAACAACAGGATCGGTAATAATGGAGGTTTAATTGCTGGAGATATAGTAGGCGAGGCTGCTGTGAAAACGATGGAAAAGTTCTGGGATTAGGGCTTTGGAGAGAATATAGCAAATCGTATTCCGGAAAATGAGTTCTAATTGAGAAATTTAGAGCTGCGACAAACGTAAAGCCAAGTGCTTTAAAGCCGGTCCAGCGATCGTGACATATATCTGTTTGCACTGATCCAACCATTAAGGAAATGTACCATTTTTATAAACAAAGTAACCAGGCATTTTAAATTGTAATTATTTGATGCTTAATAATCTCTCTAATAAATTTTAGATCTTCATACTGGATCTAGTGTGTCTGGCCTCCAGAGTGAATGCATTATGCACAGTCTTCGCCTTGAAACTATCACTTTTGGGACAGCTAAAAGAGTTTAATTGACCAATCTATTTTAGAGTATTGTTATCAGAAGACTTGAAAGCAAGGCGGCCATAGGACTACCTTATGATGGCTGATCTACATTAATTGCTGCGACAAGCTTGAAGGACATGACTTATTACAGTATTTGCGGATACATAGCCCCTCAAAAAGACAAATAGGCTCCTAATATCGGCCATGTTTAGCCAATGAAATAGCGACACGCGTAAATTCGTTCTACTCAGCAAAGCCTTGGTAGCACTTAGGTATATACATGTTACATGTAGTTACCCGTACGTACATGTATGTTGGGCTCTGATATCGGGAACGGCTGTGGCCACGTGCAACGGGGCAAACGCCAGTTGATCTCGGGCAACGCGCAACCTTACATAACACTGCTCTCTTCTTTCCTTCATCAATTTTCAGAGCTGGGATCTAGCAAAGCATCATGACAGACTCACACGATATTACTCATATCATCTCTGTAATTGCCATTGTTTGTGCTACGTCTTTGTTAGCCTTGAGTAGGATCATACCTACTCCGAAAAAGTCGCGTTGTTTAGCGGCATATGGCTTACACTTGGAGTACCCGCTTCATGCGAAAAAAGAAAATGCAATACACCAAGGAGATCATAACGTGATGACCGAGTGTGTCCTGACGAGTATTCGAACGCAGTCTTTTCACAGCTAAATGGTTACTAGTGTCGTATTCGTGCATGGTCTTGGAGCGGATCCCGGCTTGACATGGCGGCACGAAGACGTGTGTTGGATCACCGACCTACTGCCAGAAGATTTCGAAGAGAAAGGTCTGCAGTCTAGCGTGCGCATCTTCACGTTTAATTATGACTCTTTTTGGGTGCGCGATGCGAACTCAACAAGGCTGGCTATAACGGCACGGTCGCTTGGACAGCAACTGTGCGAAAAGGTATGGTAACTACATTTAGTTCACGATTTATCAAAAATGGAAGGCTTATACACTCTTTTAGTTGAAAGACCGCCTTGTGCTTGTTGGAAATAGCTACGGTGGGCTTGTTATTAAACAGGTTTGTTTGTTCCCTCGTTATAACAGACATTCGAAGGGCAGAAACTAACTAGTATCGATAGGCACTTGTGGATTTACCTGATTTACGTAGCCGAGTAAAAGGTATTATATTCCTAGGGACTCCTCATTCAGGAACCCCGTTTTCTCGATATGGGATATATGCCGCGAGGTTATTTGCCCCTTTCGATTCGGATATAGATATAATGCAGCCCTTGATCCCTAATAACTCTACCCTCAAAGACTTGAGCGACAGATTCCAAGCGCTATATAAAAACACTAGGCGTCTATATTACTTCGAGACGCAGAAAACTCGGCGTTATTTATTAGGATTTATACCTTGGATACGAGAATATGTAAGCCGCCGTCTTATGATCTCTCTTGTGAATGAATAGGATTAACATTCTATCAGGTGGTACCTGAAGCGTCTGCGACTGATGGCGGGGATTATAACGTGAATATAGCACTTCGTACAGATCATCGCGGCCTTAACAAATTTTACGAAAGAAAAGGCAACTATTCGTTAGTCGCAGAAAAGCTGATAGATATGATTTCTTCGGACAGCACAGCGGGAAAAGAAGCAGAAAAGATTCGTGCAGGCCACACGCAAAATCGTAATCGACAGCAAGGAATAGAAACACGTCAACGAAAGGGGCCTAAATACGTAAAAAGCAGTTTGCCTCTACAAGTTCTCCACAACGAACCAGTCGTACTCTTTGATGCCCGTGGAAGAGTATTCCCTTTTTCCCCAGATTTCATCGGATCATTCGATGTAAGTAAAGCAGTACTAAAGTTGTCTTCAGGAAGCTAAAGTATTCTACCACATCACTCTAGATATTTGTTCAAATATTAGCATATCAGTTCAAAGATCTAGGGCTCGGGAAAATCAATCGAAAAGAATGGATTCTGCAGGATTATCGTACAGGAAAAGATATCAACCTCAGCAAGCCATGAACTTCACTTTTTCGAGTATGTACTAGGCACTTATTTGATGAATATAGACTGATTCTTTTAGCCTGGCCAAGAAATAGAGATGAGCATGATATTTAGAAAGAGAAGAGAGTTATCTTCCAGTTGTCCTAGATGCCATTCAGAGAACAATGCCTCTACTGAAACACAAAGTATCTGGTAGGTATTCTTTTCTTTTCTTTTTTTTTTCCCCTCTTGCAAATACGGTAGCAAACGCTTACTCATAGCCCAGCCCGTCATGCGAACTGATATACCGCCGCATTGAAGAAGTTTACGATATAGATGTCGTCACCAGCCCCGATGAAACTCTCAATCGATCTACAATAAACCAGAACGACGCAAAACGCATCGAACAACGACCGCTTCCGCCACCTTGCAATGTTACGGATGACGATGAAGATATGAACGCATATACTCGAATTCGATTCGCTGAAATAAGATTTAATTTAGAGGCAAATGATCAACCTAAACGAACTACTAGGTCGGTAGCCGTGACATTGGATCAACTAGAAAGCACAGATATCATTACCGCATATCTTGCGGAGATGTACGGTATATCTGAAGAAGATTGCAAATTTCTGCTTGCAAAATTTGAGCCCAAACTTTCAACATTAAGAACGATGAAGCTTCCTAGCTCTATCCCGCATAACACCTCTCCGATAATCCATAATTGCGTCTGGGTCCTTCGACTGCACTACACCTACTGCGGCTGCGTAATTACAAAGAGTGAACGCAAACCCACTTGCGGCTGCTCTAAGGTTGAAGATCAGGGATGCTGCTCTAAGATTGAAGATCAGGGAACTCAAACATGGGAGGGATACTGCAGGCGCTCTGCGTGCCCCAATCCTGGCCATTGAGGTTTTCTCCAGGAAAAACAAAAACGTCTCACTCTGAGCACAGGCGCCTCGTGGCCTGCTGTACATAATATTCTCATCATTTTTTCTTCATTGTTGCAACGACATCAGTCTCATGATCCAAAAGCGGAAACGATGCAGAATTATGAGCTTGATTATATGTTAGCTATACAATTATTAACTACTATTCTATAATAAGATGTTGCGCCACAGTAAAAGGGAGACTTGCTGACGGAGAGAGCCTAACTTTTGGTACGTCTCGTCTACTCGGGTCTTATATATTATTAGGTACCTAAGATGCCTATCTATCACATCTAAATTATGTAATACACAATGGCCGGTTTGAGGGGTGGTCGGTTAGGGGATAGGCTGTCTTAATTCGGGCCCCCATCCCAACCTCGCGTTTGTCCCATTTTCGCAACACCGCCATTTCAACCGCATGGTATTTCTAATGTCAATCTGATTAGTTTTCCCATAAAGATGGTTGAATATACTGAAAGTTCCATTCTTTCAGCAATACAAGATGTTGAAAATGGCACCTCACAAAGAAAAGCTTCACAGCGTTGGGGTATTCCGCGATCAACACTTCAAGCCCGTTTGACCGGCCACGTTACGCGAAGTGAAGCAAATGAGCACAGACAACGCCTTTCTAAGGAACAAGAACACCATCTCGTAGGGTGGATACTATCTTCAGGCGCTTTGGGCTTCGCACCAACACATGACCAAGTCAAAGAGTTCGCTACCAGGGTCTTGCGAGCCGGTGGCGATGATCAACCACTAGGAAAACGCTGGATGGAAGGTTTTATGAGACGAAATCCAGAAGTTAAGGGTATCAGGGGCAAAACCGTTGATTCCAATCACCTGAATAGAGTCAGCAAAAAAATGAACACACGAAAGCGGCAGGCTGGAGGCGACGATTCTACTACGTAGCCACACTAAGCAAAGATGTATATAGGCTAAGGAAATATGTCCTTCTCTAGGAACAGAGAAATTTATGCAAGTTCAAGTAGCAAATATATCATTTGAAATGGGAGCACCTCGAGAATGAATCATGCCATCCACATCTGACCTTTTTCAGTCTTCGGGTATCTTTGTAAAAGAGCTTTCGCAGCCGCAGCCGCTGTTGCAGACGCAAAGTCTTGCCACTTCTTATTCTTATGAGAATCCGCATAGTCGCAGACGCCCTTGACGATGATGCAGGGAATCTCTCCCCAGATGCCTGCTGCCTCCATCTCAAAGGCAATGACGTCTTCTTTTTCAGCAATCTCATCGCGATCTCTTCCCGATTTCAAGACCGTATCGCCTGATGCGACGGCGCCGAGATGGATCGCCGGTGCTTGAGCTTCCTCATGACTATTTAGTTCGAGTTCCTGCTTCTCTTGAAGGCGTTCTCTCTCGACGAAGCAATTCTCTTCACATCCCAACTCCTCGCAAGTGGCATTTAGAGCGTCCTCGCATACAGCGCCAGAATTGTCATCACAAATGTTGCAGTAGTGGCCATTAAAACCGCGGTGCATGTGGCGATAATCTGATCTGAATAATTTGTCTTTGGCCGTTCCAGGATATCGGTACTTACTAAGTAACCTGTTGTTCTTGCCTGTTGGTTTATTTTGTATCTGTATTAGAAATTGCGACGTCTGGCTCTGGAGTAAGCTTAGACCTCGATCGGTTTCAAAGTTCTTAAGTAGACTTTGGATGTTCTTTGTTGCTTTGCCCAAGTTATCTTCGAACGCGGTTTTGCGGATAAACTTTTCAGGATATTTTCTGCCAAAATCGTATTGGACAACGGCCCTGCTAATCACAACATCACCTAGGAGGATCTCATCTTCTTCATAGCCCCCAACTCGAGGCACGCCACCACAGACGCCTACAAGGAGCGCCAACTCCACGTGTGTGTAGCTTGATCTGAAACTAGCGGCGGCGGCGGCAGCATTGGATTTTCCAATGTGTGGAAGAAGAGCCAAAACAACATTGTGCTTGCCAATGCGACCAGTGGTATAAGTGTTGAGATCTCCTTCTGCTCTTCCATATTGATCTCCTTCTTCATCCCAAAATTCATCAAAAATTTGACAAATAGCATTGTACTCTGTGACGATAGCGCATATAACGGCTACATTGAAGTATTCACGTCCTGGCGGAGCTGTGGTGGCAGTGTTTATGGTTGTAGTCATTGAACGCAGACTAAATTACATGTTAGTAATACTGCTTCTTAAAAGTGCCATAAGCTATGAAGTTGAATAAAAAGAGATGAGTTCAAAAATGGAGGGATGCTCACGAGTTTTGTGGGGGTCTTTCTGAACTACCATGACCAAAGAGCCCGCCTATGCCAATATGGCGAGTTGCCCGAGCAGGAATCGTCTCTCTCTTAAATGGTAAGATAGTGAGAGCATTTTTAGTATTTTTTTCGCTCGGGCCGTCTAATTGTTGATCTTTTTCTTCTAAAAACTCATCTGAATGCAATCTTTTCGAATGAGGGCGCTCAGAAAAGGACCCTCGCCGTTTCCGTTTAAGCCCGTCAGGGTTCAGCTCTTTCTCGAGGTTTCGGACGATCTGCTCGTATATTACCTCTCTCATGGCAGCACCGGATGAATTGATAGCCTGTAAGCCATCCCCTTTTTGTAAATGCATATGAAGATATAAACACCCTTGCACGGCTTGGAGGTAGAAACTGTTTCCATCTTGCCGTGCCTCCTCCACGTAGCTACACATCTGAGCCCAGTTGCCAATGTTCTTGTTAATATTTTGCAAGTCAATATCAAGAGGTATCTTCTCGCCGTTGATAATTTCCAATAATAGTTTGGCAAAGGATAACAAAATTGGATTACCAGGAACAATTTTATGAAGGAAGTTGGGATAGTTGAAGCTAGAAGGTTGTGATCCTACCAAAATATGCCAGCATGGAGGTTCTCCGTAAGGACGAGAAGAGCGCATGAAAAAAACACTTTCTGATGACCAGTTACAGAAAGCTCGTTCAAGACTTTTGTCGAAGAACACCATTAAGTACCTAGCCAGAGACAGAGCCAAAGCCGTCTTTTCTCGATGGTCAAATCTTTCTATAACCATGCCTTTGAGATAGGTTCCAGGGCTAATGGGACGAAACGCATTTTTATCGAGCAACAAATTGAGTCCCTCTTCTTCATAGTCATGGAGAGACGTTGATATTGGCGGCCCTTCGTCCGTGATATCGTATAGCCCCCGCTGATCAACGAAAAGACGAAGTTTTGTGCGCTGTTTCCAAGTTTTATGTATGGCGACGCAAATGTCATTTTTCTTTTCCAGGCTAAAAGGATATCTATATCATTGTCAGATCAGTAATTTTAGTAGTCAGCATGCTTGGGGGTTATTTACTGGAATGAGTCGCATATAGCTTCTTGCCAATCACGCTCAGATTGGCAACAAGATAATAACATTTCGAGCTTCGGCTGATACTGGCTAGTGTGTAGCTCCTCCAAGACCCTCAACTTCACTTCGTGGGTTATACCGCAGTGTGTTTGCTGAAACTCTTTTAAAATAGCATCCATGACAACGCCTACTGGGTTTTGAACTATGCTGAGCTTTTGTTCGGCCGGTTTTACCGTGCCCATTTGCATTGGGGGCTGCGTTATTCCGGTTCCAAGCCAGCTTTGTGATTTATCTGATCGAGTAACTACTCGTTGTAGGAACATTTTCCAAGCCATAATTTGGCTCACAATTTGGTCTCCAAGGTAACCATGAGGTAGTATAAATAGTGATGACCTTAGATCTCCTACTAAGTTATGCTGTTTATGTTCAGATGTATCGAGATAAAGCATAAGTGCGGACAATTTTGGGTATATATGTCGTATCTTCGTGATGTCGTGAGAGTCATTGTGAGCAGACGCTTTTGAAGAGTAAATGATATCCTCATTAACCATATCATTTAGCGATATCAAAAGGTCTTGTGCTCTCTCTTCTAAATCAGAAAAATCTTCGCTTAAGAGGTCAATATCCAAAGTCGCTGTCTTGAAGATATCGCGAAGGTCGCAGTCCAAGAGATCGACGTCGTTCTGATACTTAGTAGGACGGCCAACGTCAGCTTCGCGCCTCGCAAGTACTGCAAGGCGGCCTGCCAAACGCACTTTCAATGCTTGAAAGCCGATCCATCCGAGGGATTCTGTGGGCAGCATGGCACATTTTAAGGTGTTGCTGCACAGTTTGACAGATGAATTCTGTGTGGTGGTGATATCAATGCAACTGCGCCGAGATGCGGCTGAAGAGTGAAAGCGGGGGTTTTCAGGCTCGCAAACGAGACTCGTCCGATTGCATCAGCCAGTCGCCATAAAGAACCCACGTATATTCTACTGAAAGTTCTTATGCTTCGGCAATGCAACAGTCGCAAAATAGTATAGATATAAAAACAAAAATAGCTGATAGCAAGATAGTGAAATGTCAAATGTGCAGATTACCGATGCAGCTTGACGAATGCATCATAAGATTAGGATGCCAGAAGGTAGCTAATAGGCCTGATTGAGAGCCCTTCTAGCGCTGTAGACGAACGCAGGGTTGATTCGAATCTTACTTGATTGGGTCAGTTCGCCATTTATCTCAGGTGATACATACGACCAGATGTTGAATGCGGCAGAGCGGGGTTAGGTAATGCATATCAAGCCTCTTTGAGCACGACTGTGTGCAGTGGAGAGCAGAGTAGCAGTTTTGCATGTCATCAACCACATATTCGAACCATTAACCATATCCTGCAATGAAGCTCTTGGAGCTGCAGAGGAAATCAGGTTACAACTGTCTCCGTTATTCTATTCCTAACCATCTTACACTTAGCTGTACCATCACCACGAACCGGGATATGCCACTATTAAATGGCCACATACATTCGAGTTGAATCTTGCTGGGTTGTATTCTCAAACTACTCAGATCAGAAGCCATGGGCGAGAGAGGCATCGAGACGGCAGAACCAATTTTCGAACTTGCGACAAAATGTGAAAGTCTATTTTCGGAACATATCTCAAGGCTGAAAAATGAACCTGATTTAAATGGCGCGAAAGTCGTTGGAGAGTATCAACAGAGGTTCTCAGCTTGGGCGGCTTTCTTAGGTGTATTTGCCGTGCCAGATATGTGCCTCGACCGTAGACTCCGCAACCATGCCGAAGTCCAGGATTTGGTTCTTCGCCTGCTGGATATCATGAAGAGAAACTTGGTTCATCGTGCGTCCCTCATCTATTCATAGGACCAGAACTGACGCTAACGGCGGTTACAGTTCTCGAAACTGACCATGATAAGTTCACTTCTAACGAAGAGGATATCAACATTCCCGACTTAGATCATGTCTCTTCACCCCAAATCCGCGTCAACTTAGAAAGTCTTAGAGGAGTTGAAGGGGCGGTTGACCGCCTCAATCATCTCGGGAGGACCATACAGCGATCATCAGAAGCCGGACAGGCAACAAAAGTCGGCAAATTCGCAACGACCTTTGACTCTACTTCATTCGAAGAGATTGCGCGCTTAGCAGTCAAGTCATTCTACCCCGATGCCAGTACATCGCTTCTGGAGCAGCTCATCCAAACAATGACCGATATGTACGAAAAATTCCATTATCGGCGATCGAGACAAGTGCGACTCCAAGCTCGACCTAAAGGAGCGATGTTCACCATTGGCGAAGAGCCAGTTTCAGCTTCAAAGGCAAATACGAAGAGAGCATCTCTTCAGCCAACTGCTCCTCCTATATCAGATGTCAATAAGCAGCTACCCCGCCTAATTTCGATGACGCATTTAGAAGAGGGGTCACATAAATCCAAAGAATCCAAGCCAACATCCCTAGATAGCCGAGAATTCGGCAGGCTGTTCTCGCAGAAAAGGGGAGGATCTGTGGGGAGCAAAACAAGGTCTATTCTTGTTACTCAAGTCGCTTATCCTCAACCATCTGAAGAAAGCTTGGTTTGTGACTGGTGCTTTGTAACTCTCTCGAAAGATGAACTTAAAGGAGAGAATTGGAAGTATGATCAATCTACCTCGATACTCTAAATGCTTCTTACTAATTGAATCTCTAGGAAACATTTGAATGAAGATTTCAAGCCATTCATTTGCATATCTGAGAAGTGCAAGGGGCAAGTAAACCGATTTGCCACTTCAAGGGCATGGTTCAGTCATATGCTTGAAACACATGGCCAAAATTGGCATCGAGAAATACATTTACCGGTATGGTGGATTTGTCCATTATGCAATAACGAAGAAACGACCTTTTCTAGAGCACAAGATCTCTCAGAACACCTATCAAAGCTTCATGATGATATCTTTACAAGACCGCAAATTCAAGTCATTGTACATCAGAGTCAGCTCCGATCCCCACGGCCACAGGACATCTGCCCCTTGTGCTGCCTTTCAATGAGAGATGAAGACCAAGATAAAGAGAGACAGCATTTGAAAGTAGCACATTCAGACCTTCCATTGAAATATCAGACGCCTGGAGAAAGCCACAAACGTGTTAAAACGGAAACCGGTTCAATTCCGCAAATCCAGAGTAGCGACGTTGGCTCTGAAGCAGAGAGGGGAGAGGGGGCATCAAATACAGGAGCCCAAGCAGCCCCAACTACACAGCGAGTAAATATCGAAGCCATTTCAAGACACGTAGCCGCGCATCTTCAAGGCATTATGCTCTTCACCCTACGTATAATGTCCCTAGATATCGCAAATACAACAGCGGATGAAAAGTCTTTATCTAACAGTACCGATCACGACTTATCTCGCGTTGGCTCAGGACAAAAACGTTCTGAACAAGAGAGAAGCACTACCATTGACATACCGGAAGAACAAGATAGTAGCATGGATGTTGATGGCCCTTCTATAGAAGGTACTATCCCTGACTGCGAGGATATCATTGATTGGCAAGACGTAATTATCAGTACACAACAGTTTCCAGAGACCGATAGCTTCCTACAAGAAGTCATTCGCTCCGGTGCTTTCCATTCTAAGGAGTAAGTTGTGACCTATCGCATTATCGTAAATTCCTATTAACACATTTGAAGATCAACAAGTGCAACGTCCGTCTCATTTATCGGATCGGTCCAAGATGCAATACAGATGCACATTACCGACTCTAGGGACAAACTCAGCGCCATTCACGAGAATGCTCTCAAGAGGGAGCTGTGCCAGATGTCTCTCTCCTCTATTGCGATGACTGGTATGGAAACTATGTTGGACATCTTGGAAGGTCACCAACATGCAACACCTGTGGACCTCTTATGCTTTATCCACATTGTCTTCTCTCTATCCCTAGTAATCCATGAACACGACGCATTAAAATATACTGCTACTCTTTTTAAGCAGGCACTATTGTACAGTAGCTGGTTCTCAGAACCTGACAGGACATCGTTTATTGAAGTTGTTATTACCCTTTGGGAGCATAATGAAGTGGATAATAGCGAAATTATTCAACTGTTGCAACCAACTATCCCGGACTCGGAGGGAAACCAGCCCGAACGTTCTCTGCATATATTAAAATCCGATCCACTGGTACTACTTGCGGCATACTTCTTGGATGGTATGCTTACTTGACTTTTTTACTCTTTCTTACTCCTAGGCTAATTATAAAAATTATAGAACTCGAGTATAAAACACTACAGGAATACAGCTATGGAGAACAGCCTTCTGAACTTGCCGACCAACACTTTAAGAACAACCTTATGCCAAGTCCTAATTCGCCATTTACAATTGCCGCTATATACATGATTGAAAATATATTCTCTCGTCAATACTCTCACTTTCCAGAATTTGAGCTTGGTATAAAACAACTTATTAACCTGGTTAACTCTGGTGGAGTGGGAACTGTGCGACGACTAGAGCTAGAGCTAATGCATGTCGGAAAGGTAAGAGAGCGAGCCATATTCCTAAAGAAAAAATAAGAAAGAAAGAAGAAGAAAAAGAAAAGCACATGTATGCATGGGTTAACAAGAGTTTCAAACACCTAGACTTATCTGCCTTCCGATGTGTTATTCAACGAGTTTATTGAAGTTGTCCGACACAATGCAGATCAGCTATACGCGCAAAGTCTTTTTTCCGGCTCCCGGTCAACATATCATCGATGCAGCATCCAACTCATAAAATCGTTAATTGGTGAGCCTACGTATGGCTTGAGCGCAGTGCAATATTGAGACTGACACCTTTAGCATTACCCAACATGCCGATAACACGTGCTTCAATCCCGCCTCCTCGAAATGAGTATTTTGTTTGTCCCGAAGATGTTTTCAATATTATCATCAAACACTGTTCTGAGCCATCCAGCTGTGTAGCTCTTGTAGGTTTAGGCGGCATTGGCAAATCACAGCTGGCTCTCGAATTTGCGCATAGGACAGCAGCGAACTCACCCGAAGTCTGGATATTCTGGATTTATGCCGACACTCAAGAGCATATCGAAGAAGGCTTTAGAAGAATTGCAGAGTGTGTCGAATTGCCCGGACAGAACTTGCCATGGGTCGACTTATTTCAGCTCGTATACAACTGGCTTTCTGATGACCGGAATGACCGATGGATTATAATCTTTGATAACGTCTACGACGAGCTCCCAGTGCTCGACATAGGCCTCGTTAATGATTCACCGGGCGGGCCGAAATTTGAGTATGGGCTGAAAGCGCTAGTATATAAACTTTTACAACCACAGAGACGCAATGGCTCAATTATCGTCACAACCCGCGATAAAACTTTGGGCCTTGAATTTGCCAGATATCCTCGTCACGTTATCGAAATCAAGCCAATGCCAGTGGTGGATGCTACCCGTCTCTTTAGAAAGATATTGGGGCCGAAATTTCAAGCTGCCTTGGATATGAATGTGGCGATTAATCTTGTAAAAGCACTCGGTCTCATTCCGCTAGCTATTACTCTGGCAGCGCTTTATATAGAACAGCATTTGCCCCGAATCACCCTTACCAAATATTTGGAAAAACTAGAAGAGAGCGATAGAGAAAAAATCAAGCTTCTGGTTTTCAATGCCGGCAGCCTTCATGGAAATGGAATCGCTCGAAACACAATTCTCACAACACTGCAAATGTCCTTTAACGCCATTCGTTCTCAGCAACCATCTGCGGTCAAGCTTCTGTCGCTGATGAGCTTCTTTAATCGACGAGGTATTCCTAAATATCTCATTGCACCTGATACGCAAGACGACAATACTCCACGAGCAAATAGCCCGAATATTATGGGACGATTGGAGTTGAGCGATGGCGACAGCGATACAGACAACGATACAGATGACACATTCAACAAGGATATAGAGATTCTGATGAATCACCACTGTATTGCTGCAAATAGGACAAAGGAGATATTCGAGATGCATGGACTCGTACAACTCGCAGCTCAGATGAGTCTGGATAATTCTGAGATACAACAGACCTACCGCGAGCAGTTCATTCATCGGTTAGCGGCAAAGTTCCCAAGCAGCCCACTTAGTAATTGGTCTATTTGCCAAGAACTTTTTGCGCATGTTCAAGAAGCAGCCAAATATTACCCCAGTGGCAATGTAGCGGAAGACTGGGCAACCATCCTATATAATGGAGGGCGTTATGCCCGGTTGCAGGGTGATTATGACACTGCAAAGCAGATGAGCGATAAAGTATCAAAGTTCAGAGAGAAGACAGAAGGAGAAGGAGGAGAGAGGGTGAAAGATATGAGGCTTTTGGAAAATTTGTCGTTAAATGCGCTAATACTCATGGATCAGGGACTATATAAAGAGGCCCATAAGCTATTCACCCAAATAGTAGATGGATTCAACATAATGGAAGTGGAAGGGAGGGTAGAAGCAAATCACCCCAACGTATTAACCAGCATGAATAACCTGGCATCGATATACAGAATCCAGGGGCGATGGAAAGAAGCAGAGAAACTTATAGTCGAAGTCGAAGATCGAAGAAAAGAAGCCCTGGCAGAAGCTAGGGCAGAGATCAGCAAAGATACCCCCAGTGTTTTAGCGACTCTAGCCAATCGAGCATCCATATATAGGGCTCAGGGTCGATACGAAGCAGCTGAAGGGCTGCAAGAAGTGGTCCTGATAAATTGCAAGACAGAGCTTGGAGAAGGCCATCCGCAAACATTAACTAATATGAGCAATCTGGCGTCAATCTATAGGATCCGGGGCGAGTTGGAGAGAGCCGAACAGCTTCAAGCCCAGGCAATGAATATTCGCGATATAAAATTTGGGAGAGAACATCCGGACACACTAACAAGCATGAACAGCCTTGCGTCAATATTCAGAGCTCAAGGTCGACTTTCGGATGCCGAAGAGCTGCAGGTGCAGGTCGTGGAACTTCGAAAGGAGAAATTAGGCTCGGCCCATCCCAACACCTTGGCTAGCATGAACAACTTGGCTCTGATATATAAAGGCCAAGGGAAAGGCGAAAGGGCTATAGAGTTGCAGTCAGTGGTGGTGAAAATGTGCGAGGCAAAGCTTGGGCCCAACCACCCTCACACGCTGACTAGTATCAATAACATGGCTCTTATTTGGAAAAGCCAAGGTGAACACGAAGAGTCTATGAGGTTGATGAAGCTCTGTTCCGAGCATCGGCAGAAAAGTCTTGGCCAAGAGCATCCTTATACTGTTTCGTCCATGGCGGCGGTACAGCGGTGGAGCGAATAGATGGCTTCTTGTCTCTTGCGAAAATTTTGTCTTTCAAGAAAACTTTTTCAAAATAAAGTCAAATTGCTTCAGCCAATAGTTACTTTTCATCAAATGCTGTTCTAGATAGCTCACTCGGAAGATGATGGGTTTACGTCTTATTTCATCACGTAATTGTCCAAATTGAGCGGCACACTCAGTCAAGGCTGACGCTAATGTTCATCTACAAAGATTTATTTCGCTATCATAATAGCTACTTCTTTCCAGACCAGCTAACATTCGTCCACGCGGCCATCCTTCAATGGTGACGATACAAATTGCTTAGCTATAGGAATGACGTCCTAACTGCCTAACTACCGCTTTATAAATGACGTACTTTACCAAAGAGGTTAATGATACCTGAAAAGAGGAAGAGAATGACCATTCTTATTGTTATTCTTAAATACTAATCTTCAAGTATTATTCCCAGTTATAATGTTGCTAAGAATGAGTCATAGTAGTCAACCATGCATACTAACCGGGGTGTTTATTGCAGGGGTTTCCAGCGCATTGCAAAAAGAAACAAGGTCTACTTTATAAAGCTACAGCTTACAAGTATCACAGAGCTATATACCAAATACGGATTATTGAGTATTTATTTCTTAATAATGAACATACTGGCCCAGCCGTAAACCACAAAGAATCTCCAAAGTCCCTGTCAAGACCAAGCCGATACCTATGTGCTAATAACTACATATGAGTGCCACCGTGCTGTATATTCTTTCTGTAGATTATTTGCAAGAGATAAATTATTAAGCCTATTTCCCAATCGCATAGCTAGAAGTTTCGGGGATCCTCAAGATCCTTAAAAGTTAGACGCCCCGCAGGTAGGAATACAAGAGCAATCAGACCACCTCCCCGAACTGAGGGGGCATGGTGAGATCCAGGCGGCGGTGATGTCCAGCCAGCGCCCTGCCACCCTTGAAATCCCTTGAACTCTGCAGAAGGATCGATCTGAACAATGCAATTGAGTTCACCGTACGGGTGAACATGCGCTATGTGCTCATACCCGTCGTTTTCCAGGTAAACAGATAGGATGCTGAAGAATTTAGTGTCTTCCGCGGGCGGGCTAATATCGGATAGACGGAAATTTGCACCATCAAGTCCTTCTTTTGAGATCCAGCCCTCGTTATTATCCAAGCCTTGTCGGATTAAACTGCTGAAGTCGTCGTAGTAGGGAGTTCCAGGCCCAAACTCGCTGTTTAGTTTAGCTTCTAACTCCGCGCCAGGAGTTCTGTTTAAAACTGAAGTGTAAGCAATACATTACGCTTTAACTTTCTAAAGAGATAAAATGGGATGAAAGAGGAAAAGAAGGCGTACTGGTCTTCGATCTCAGCAATGAACTCTCGAGCGCGCTCGAGGAGCTTCAGGTGGTTGGGGTGAAGAGTGGAAGGGGGGCTCATATTGAGTGAAACGAAGAGTTATCGCAATTTTCAGGGAGTGGTTAGGATATTTAAGCAAGTTTAAGACTAATTATATACTGCTATTGCAATAGCGTACTGTAAACGTTTATTATTGAGAGATGAGATGGTATGAGAGACTGGGGAAAAGTGAAGCAATGACCTCCTTATATATGGAGAAACAATACCTTTTTTCCCTATCAAGGACACAATTATCATGCCAAGCAGCAACGCTAATAACCACCAGGTATTTTGCTTGCCTACAAAAAGATTATGCAGGGTCTCCAAAGAGAAACTTCCCGAATGCGATCATGTACCTATTCCGGACTCTTCGAATTAGCTAACCAAGTTAGGTCAGCGGATGTAATTGTTTATGCACTCACTCAGAACGCTAGCAAGATGTAATGAAAGAATAGTACTAGTGAGTACCCGTAATGCCGGATGTAAAACATATGCCGTGTATCCGCTTAACTACATTCTAGGTTATGGGTTATAATAAAATCCCTCCTCTGTTACGATAACCAGTCAGCATACTACCGCAGATAGCTAGTCAAGTATGATAAATAGAGACCCACAACCTAATATTTTAGGGGGGTCCATTAGTTGAAAAAGCTTCACCGCTTGTATATTTGATGATTTATATTTCACATTGCAAAGCAGGCATATGAACTTTTGGTACAATGCTTATTTAATAAGTATATAAGTAATATTAGAACAGTGAAGCATTATATAAATATATTAGTCCTAGTGTTGATATCCATGTAGAAAAGGGTCTTTCTTTAACCTTAGCTGGTACTAGCTCAGTATAATGTCCTTGTACTTGTTATATGGACTTCAATAGAAGCCGAACTATGGAACAATGATGTAGAAGATCTTGCCTTATACGGGGTGAATTCATGATAAGGGAGTTCTATGGCGTGCGAGTAAAGAGTAAGGTATCCCTGGAAGAGGGTGAGTGGCTTGGCTATTAAGGGCATTGAACCGGCAGCTGTCGACCAACGATTTCTGCTACATATGTGATCCAAAAGTGTACAGTAGTTTCAATCTCCTAAATGCAAGGCACATCTTCTCGATCTACGCAGTAATACGACCCCAGTTGCTCTAGGTTCCCCGCAAGGCGGAAATACGACATGTAGACGCGCAGGGTCTCTCCTATAAGCACGGCCACGGAACAACTTGAATGTGTTGTGAGATTACCGAATCGTTCCTTTATCTTTGAGAAGCAATGCTACCGACCCTTTCTTGGGTAACTCCAGTCAGAGACTGTGAATGAACCCCCGCCGGAGCATCAGATCTCGTGCCCTGGCTGCATATGCCGCTTATTCGCCACATTGACTACATATGATGGCGAATACCGAATTACTCAAAAATCCATGTAAATCACTGCTAGTGCCCGGCAATTATTATGGAGAAAGATGTCATATCCGCGGACTAAAGTCTCACGATTTCGCAACGTGTTTCGGGTTCGATCCGGAGCTGCTACGGGTAGCCCTCGCCTATGCAATGCTTATAAGACCTAGGCTGTATTCCAACTCTGGTTAACACACATACTATTTCGTTTGACATGGTAAGATTACCGGGATAAATGATACATTCAAATTGCTGGGTTGAGTTACCAGGATAAGCACTAGCAAGTTTATGTTACATGTTAATTATTGATTCTTCACCGGCAGTTATCTTTTATAAAAAATTGTCTTTTATATGCAGGCTAAAACCTTGGCTTCTTATATATAAAACCTTGGCTTTTTACATTATATATACCAGTTCGTGAATATTAAAAGTGGCTCTTTAACTATAATAAATATACATAATATATAATATTAGCCG